>OMLP01025477.1:11676-38296 GCA_900302685.1 Spondyliosoma cantharus | reverse complement strand
CCCGGGAGCGCAAAGTCATTCCCTAATTTAAGGATGTGCGTCTGTGGAGGGAAAATTCCAATGTGTGCCGAGTGCAAAATAGGAATTATACAAGCGCCAGCGTACAAAGTCAATTGCGCCTAGTGCAAGATAGAGCCCTAAAGGTGTTAGTGGGCACCTTTTTCACCCATTTCCAGTGCTAATGCTAATGCTAAGCTTGGCTTAACATCTCCTGGCTGTAGCTTCATATTTAGCCTACAGACATGAGAGTAATCTTTTCATCCAACTCCCAGCGAGAAAGCAGAAAAGTCGATTTACCAAAATGTCAAACTATTCATTTAATATCTCCTCAGTTTATTACTTAATGACCATTTGATGACCTCCTGCTTCTCTAAAAACAGCATCAGACTCCTCATACTAAAAAAAAACATCTGTTTCCTGCTGGCTGGCTGGACGTGTCGTTAGTTCCCATTTAGAATAATGGGTTTTAGAGTACAGTCATGGTAGCCACACATTCACGTGTACGTTGATTATGGGTGAAGGAATAGTGCTATTCTTACCTAATCAATCTCTCTTTTTTTGGTATCTTTATGGGAGATAGTCAAATACTCTCCTGCCTCTGATCACAGTAATTGCGATGTCTGTAGCAGCATTCAGGTCAAAAATAGGAGGACGTAATGATAAATAATATTTCTGACCAAGTACCCTGGATGTGATAGGCGCCCTTGTGATAGCAGTGTGGACACGTCATGTACTCGGGTATTTTTGGAAGCTTCGTATGCTTCTCTTCACTGCGAGACCTGTCTGATTGCAGCCAATTTCCCTCTCCAAAAAATGCATATTTTTTCTTCTTTTTCCTTTGTTGTGGCCGTCTCTGTCTGACTTTTTCCGTCATTCTGTCTTTGTCTCCCTTTCCCTCTGTCATTTTTACTTAAAACCATCACCCGCACTGTCCCTCCCTCCTGGATTTTTCCCATCCACCCCTCCCTACCTGTTCCATCTCCCAAAGTCATCCTAATTAGTGTTTAAAGCTCCTGCTCCCCCGCGGCGAGGTCGTCTGTGCCCGTAAGCCACCGCTGCCTTGTCTTTGCCGTGCCAACTCTAATGAAAGAGCCCTATCTGCCGCCATCAATGCCTGTGTGTGTCTGTGTGTGTGTGTGTCTGTGTGTGAGAGAGAGAGAGAGAGAGAGAGAGAGAGAGCCACTCACACATCATTAACAGCATTACCTCAATTACACAGTCTGACAATGAGAACTAGCCAAGAGAGATGGAGAGTGAGAGGAGGGAAGGAGGGGAGGAAGGAGGGAGGAATCAGCAAGTTGTGGGGGGAGAGAGGTCTCACTCAGCAGAAATGAAGAAACTCAGCAGCAAAGAAAAAATCAAACCGTTTTATTCACCTGTCAGGAAAATGTAAAACAGCCACTGTACACAAACCAATTTCTCCACCGCACTGAATTCAATCCCTCCGTCTCTGTTTAAAAAACACATTCATTCATATTCAACACAAATCCAGGTTTGATTGAATCCCCGTTGACACCTCACTATGACAGAGAGATAGCGGTCGCGCGGGAAGTGGGTATTTCTGCGAAGGGGGCCCTGATGCAATCATACCAGCCTCAATATTTTTTTTTCCTTCTGTCGTCCTCCATCTCTTTGCATGACAGTGCTTCCTCCAGCCTCCGCACAAAAAGGTAACTAGATTTGACTCTTGTCATGATTTTCCGCCCCTCGTTCCTCCCCCTCCGCGGCTACTTTCTGTTTTCAAAGAAAGAAAAAAGGAAAAGGAAAAAAGAAAAGAAGAAGAAGTGATGCCTGTCTTTTATTTATGGCTGCATTTCCTCTGGGAACAAGAAACAAAACAACAAAAGGTCGGGTAAAAAAAAAAAGAAAGGAGAAGAAGCGAAAAGGGACATGATGGAGGTGGAGAAGAAGACGCTGGCGGAGGAAAGAAATGGCCAAAATCAATATCATGAATCTACAGGGATTTGAAACGGTGCCCAGGGACAGTTTAGGAGCAGCATATCCGCTGCCGATTGTGTGTCTCACCCAGGGGGCAAGGCCAGCGAGGGCTTCTCGACCACAGCGCACAACAAATCAATAGTCCTGCATTTCGTGTGTGTGTGCATGCGTGTGCGTGGCTGTGTGTGTGTGCTCTCTGCCCAGAAGCCCAGCATCCATTGACAGAGAGGGCCAGGTGAAGTGTTGGGTGAGAAAATTGTGCAAACAAGAGGGTTGTTGTGGGAGCGAGGGGGTAAATGAATGCTGCAGTAGAGGTCCTGAGGCTGATCTTAAGTTGAGCTGCGATTTTCTGTCTTTTGTCTCTTTCCTGGAAAACTGCTTGATTCTAACTTGTGTAGGGTTGGGTTAAATGGCTGAAATTGTCATCAGACTATTAAAGAAATAACAGCTCATAAGTGGGTAACACTTCATAATAGTCATCAGTAATGGTAACTTTCTAGTTAAGTAAATGTGCAATATGTAAGCATTTTAGTTTAAAACATTTAAAAAATGATCAACAGAATGTAAAGAAAAGACAGTTCCGATGTCTGAAATGTTTATATACTGTGTCGCAAATATACCTTCTGAAGTTAGCATGCCTTGAAAACGTTCATTTCTTCAGGGTTGTACAAAATCTGCATTTTGTCTGAGGTTAACATCCAAACAGGTAATAAAAACCACCTCGGTTTAAGGTCAGGGACACATGGTGATTTTCATGATATGTCACGAAAAGAAGAAAAAACCTTCTCGTTGACGGTCTTGCTTATGCAGTTCATATAGAAACATCAGCATTAAATTGAGACCATTTCAGGTTCTCGTAGTACACTTCATCAACAACATTTCCTCATTGTGTTAAAAGACAATGTAAATCTGTGTTTTGACCCCCTCAGCCTACTAGTGTTAAAGCACGGCTCTCGTTCGTGACAAGCTGGGCTCCAGATTGAGAGCATTTCACTGAAAATTAGCGTGTGAATGTGCAAAAATCATTCAGTTGCACTGGTGATTATCTGTTTTGTCACCCAGGCCGGCAAAACACACGGATGTGCGAACACTAACAAATGTCTTCCTTCTTCTTTAATAAGCAAAGAGCAGTGTACAGAACACCCAGCCAGCAGCTTCTGACTTTCGCTGGTTAAAAATGACAAATGTTGCCAGCCAAAGGTCATATCAGCTGTCGCTAATTGATGTTAATTCTGCAAGTAATTTGATAACAGGGCAAAATGAACCTTGAGTCTTATCTAGTTAAAGCGCCCTTTGCAAGCTGTCGTCCATACTGAGCGACAGATTGTTTATGAGGTAAAAGAAGCACCACTCTGCAACGCCACCGCACAGCCATGAGTGGACAGAGTGTTTGTGTGATTCCAACAACTCAGACAGAGCGAGACGTCTTCTCTCCAGCGCATATACTGTTAAACTTTAATTCATATCATATCAATGATTAAGACTTGTCAGCTTTATCGTTTTGAACCGGGTCCTTTAATATTAGAATCAGGTAGCTAACAAGTAGATGGGATGAGGAGCATGTTGGATTTGGCCGACTGCACTTCTGAACTCCTCCACTCTGTGCACAGCTGAAACTACAGCAAACTGAAGCATAAAAAGGCATAAAATATAAACTGCATAGATGCAATTCAGGGAATTCAGATTACCCAATGCAATGCAATATTCATTTATGTTGCGGTTTTGCAGCAGAGAGGTGTTGATTCAATGCTGGTTACTATTGAAGCCTTAGCTTGTGGCACAGTTGTACTGGATTTGATTTTACTGTACAGTAGACGTGTTGTGGGACAGACCCCAGTGTCTTATCCTCAATATTTGATGTGAGATTTTTGAGGTGAGCCTCACAAGGAAGCATCCATCATGATGAACTTGGTCTGTCGTAAGCGCAGCTAGCAATCCAAGTCACAGACACACAGCAGATTGCAAAGTGATCAGTGTAAGGGTAAAACAGTAGTTTTAGCTGACATAGGTGGATATATCCTTTCTTTTCACATTCTTGTGTCACAGTATGAGGAGTTGCACCTGCACACCAGTGAAGATAACCATGAGCCGTGACAGTGTGGATGGTGTAGATCCAGAAGACAGCTCTTGGAGTGTGGACTACCACCAGAAGCAGTTTTGAGTACTTTGACAGGTGATCGTCTGTCTCTTTGTGGACAGATTTTGTAAATTTGATAGAACCCAACTGTGCAAGATGCAGCCACAAAACTTAACAGATGTCTAGTTAAGATCAGTAGTTGGAAGATGGATGTGGTCCAGGCATGGGCACTGGAAGCAGAGGGTTAGATAGGAGGTAAAAAGTAATTGGTCGCTCACTTTACTCCCCTGGCCTACAGTCGTTTGAAGTCACAGATCCCTGTTATCCCATTTTCAATTGTTCCCATCCATACTAATGGGGCTTCTCTATACGCAAGTGCTGGCTCACCTTGATTCAGCTTGACTCACAGGGATTTGCATTCCCGTTACAACCTTTCTTGAATGTGGTCAATGGAGCGGCTGTAAATACTTGTTTAATTTCTGAGAAACTCCTCACAGTTTTAGTACCCTATGAAGCAGCAAAATCAGCAAATGTTGGGTTTACCAGCAACTTAAAACTGCTGTCTTCTAAGAAAAGTTATTTTTGAGTTTCATTCCAACTCGTCATAAACTGACGGTGACCCGCCCGACCTAGAATCACAATCAGTCAGTTTATGACGAGTTGGAAAGGGGCTCAAAAATAAACTTTTCTCATAAATAGGACCTTTAACATGACAAAAAAAGTGCTGAACACAGAGACTTTTGAAAACCCTTATCATTTGATTGCACATTTCAGTGCCTAACGAGTTAATCTCTTGAGTGTCAGTGAGCCAATAAGCATGCAGCACTCACTGTACCAATATCTAATAGAGCTGTCTCGAGGCACGCAGGAAAATGAGCAGGTTATGCCCAGAGACAGGGCTTACCACTTGTATGTGTAATGTAATCTTTTTTTTAAAATTGCATTGATCCTTTAGGAACCATTATTGAAGTCAAAGAATTGATGTACCTTGTCCATACAGGAAATGTTGGGACATTTTTTTAACAATACCCAGCCCACTCCTGCAAACACAACATAGGCTTGTTTAAGAGGGAAGAAGGAGTGACGTCACGAGTTGGCCATAGTCGTGAGACGTCACCACGGCAGGCTTGGAGGCAGGTTACTTAAGTCTCACATGGAAGACGGTCTATCCCGGGCATAGCGCAGCTCCACTCTACACGGTTAAACTAGTAAAGGAAATACAAATCGGCACAGCCCAGTTTGACTCGCCACATTTAAAAGTACCAATGGAAAACCCTATAAGACAGCAAGTAAATCAAGAGACCATCTTGCCATGGGATCACAACTCCTGTGACACCAAATTAGTGTATATGGTGCACTGGAACACGAAACAGGTGGACTGTACCATGTTTAACGTCTACATTCCTTGTATCAAACAATAAACAATAAATGTCAATGTCAGAGTCTAAAAGGGGGCCAGGAGAGGATATTGCACCATATACACAGATTAGGTGTCACAGTTTACTAAGATGCTAACATTTGAATGAGTAAACTGTTAAAATCAAATCCAAAATATGGCCTAAAAATACGCCATTGCTTAAGACAAGGCATACATTCTTATGTCAAAGTAGATGTGTCAGAATTTTTTTTACCAGCATGACTTTAAACAATACTTAAATGTTCATTTTGTATGCCACAGCTTAGAGGCAGAGTCAATACTGTATGCTCTTATGCATATTCTCTGAAAACTCTGGTAATTAGTATACTGTACTGCAGGCAACAGCTGGTGCTCCATACTTGAGTGCATTATCTGCAAGCTAGGGAACAAACACATGTACTCTGTTGTTGTTTTGCAAGTCAGAGTCATTGTTATTGCAAAGCTAAAAAGGAATACAGAAATCAGGCAAGACAGCTGAAGGCACAACAAGAGAGAAAAAACATTTGCATGTCTTCTGTTATTCCGTTATGTGGATTGGGAAGAAGTCATTGTTTTCAGAGGTCATTTTGTTAAGTGGGTAATTATACTGTTATCTATCTTTGTGACGTGCATGTCAGTGGGTGACAGATGAAGTGCCTCTATATGTGTGTGGGTGTTTATGTTTTCAATTATAATACTGGCTATTTCCTATGAACATCATATATTTTTCTGTTCATTTGCTGGTAAGGCAACACTTTGATTGGCACACTAGATCATTTTCATCGTGAATGTTCTTTTTTATTACTAGGTCAATTCAGAAATGTTTGATTAAGTTAGATTACCTCGGTAAACAGATATACTTTCAGGAAATTCATTTACGCATGATAGACATTATGATACTTGAACTGTACTTGAGAACTGAGTTTCGGTATTTTTAGTATCTGAATAGCATACAAGGTAAAACATGTGCATTTAAATGAACTGCAATCATAATAAAGCTAACAAACAAACTGGACTCATAATGGCCTCATTGTAGTCAACATTTTCATGATAAGAGGGACAGTTACCTCAACTGAAGGCATCAAACTATCTTTTTATTAAATGAACATGTTTATTTTCTGGATAATGCTTATATGTCTTCATTTCGACCATCCAACCTGACTGGTTGGAGTGCCAGCTTGGATTAGTAGCTACTCTTGGCTATTGTCCGGTCACAGGAAAAAGGACATGGTCAAATGGGACTGGCCAAGTCTGGACGTGAAATCAGAGACTGTTGTGCCGACAGAGACCTTTCTGAACCAGTCAATGGGCAGACCATGTTCCACTCTAGTGGGACAAAGACATTATCATCACCATCATATAGCTGCTGACATTCAGCCTGAAGCAAATTCAAACGATACCCTGCATGTTTATGTATATTGGTAGATAAATAACTGCATTTGTTCTTGAATTTATGTAGCATGAAGGAGTTTATGAACATGCACTTCATTATTATTATTATTATTATTATGTGACTGTGATGTGTGTTCTGTAATGACGCATAAAATACCATGTCAAATAGCCAGTTGCATCTGAAAATGTGGAATTCACATGTCAATACATCACATCATTACAACCTGTCCCTGTTATTACGATATTATTTTACCCTGTTGATTGCAATACAGTAGTTTTACTATCAACAGATCATAAGAACTTATTTCTCTTGGAAAACCTTTTTCCAAACTTTATCTTTTTGTACACCTCGGAGCCACTGCACCTGGATTTTCCATCTGGTAACCATAAAGTGCTCTATTCACCTGATAGTTGGTTGCAGCAGTGGGAAAGAGGCACTCGCCTTGCCTGTTGAATTTCCCCTTTGGTTCATTTGGCTGAGTAGAACAGAATGGCTTCGGGCAAATTTGATGAGTCATCTATTCAAAATGATTTTTTGATGCTTTTTCTCCCTTTTCCACTTAAAGAAATATCCTCTGTGATATTGACCTAAAGCACTCGCTTTCAGTAGGGAGTCTATCTGAATTTAATCTGCATATTAAGTAATGTGGCAAAGCAAGTTGATCTCATTTATCTACACGAAGGCATTACGACATCTTTTAACAGACTTTTACAGAGTTTTAGCAAGGCAGAGCTACATAAATTTTTCTTCAGAGGGATATTACACGAGTGGAAACACAATTAAGCAATTTTAGTGGCGGAGGCTTGCATGGTTTTTGGTGTAGGAGAACATAAATTGACTGTGGCTGAATGTGGCTCTCATTGCCTTTACTGAGCTCCTGCATTTGAATAAAGCTCTATCTGTCTCTCAATCGTTCTTTGTGTCAAAAGATTTTCACAGACTGGTGGGATGATGAGCTTTTACATAACATTAGACATCCTCTCTTGTCTGTTGTGCTATATGTGACCATTTCTTTGTATTGCTCGACCTCAATCAGTCTTGTTTCTGCCACTGCCTTGCACTTTATTCTGCTGCCCTTTTTGTCATTTTCTGTTCCTCTCTGTCACATAATGACCTTTGGCAGCACTGTTATAATTACGCCATTGTTTGGCAAATAAATTGAGTGAGGTTGCGATGCTTAGTGCTCAGAAGTCGATGAAAAGCTCAGTTGGAGAGATACAAGACTTAGAGACTGCAGCCATGCTAGTGGCTCTCCAAGGTTGTATTTAGACCCAGTGGTGCTTTAAAGTAAATGCTAACCTCAGCATGCTAATATTTTCAAAGTGACTATGTTACCGTGCTGATGTTTAGGAACGTATAATGTGCATCATTCTCACCATGGTAGTCTAGTTTGCTAATTAGCCCTGAACATAAAGCACAGCACTTAATACTTAATACCAATTAAAATTGTGTCTCTTTTAGTATCCTTTAGGCCCTGTGCAGACATCTCACTTCACCAGTGTCACTGATGCTCTGTAGATGTAGATGGGTTTTAATCACCCGCTGTAGAGCCTTCATGTCCAAGACCGTGCACAAACCATGCCAGTTTGTGATGTTACCCTAGGGTATCCAATATCCAATTGCAGAGTGTTAAGTTTTCCTCTCAGCTTCTTGGGTGAGATTGCGTTTAATGCTGAGCTGAGTTCAACAAACAGCGTTCTGATGTAGTTGTTCTTATTCTCCAGGTGTGTGAAGACTGAGTGGAGGGCAGGGGATATGGCATCCTCTGGGGATCTGCTGGTTCTGAGAGCGTACTGGTGAGGTTCCAGAAAAAAGATAAGTGATCACCAAAGTTATTTCAGTTAATCCTGATGGGCACATGAATGTTTATAACAATCTGATAATTGTTGTATGTGAACCTTGTCAGGCTTTAACCAATCCGTTTGGTAGATGTCAAGATATGTGCAATATTTGATCCATCTATAGCCCTGCAGAAAATGTCAGGGGGTCTCCAATCCCTATAAAGGTTGAGATTTTAGTCTGGTGGACTGAGCAATCAACATTGCCATCCTTAGCACCATGCTACTATGAAAAAATGTCTTGTTGGAGAGCTCACCTATTATACAAACCGGGCTAGGTAGTACAAATGTTCATCACTTATTGTCCTTAGTTTCATGCACACATTATTGCTTCTTATACTGTTTGGGTTACCATGGCCTATTTCATCTTGCTGTGTTTAAAGGCCTCTTCATTCTCTAGAGGGTCACCATCAGTAGCACACATTAATAGGCTTTAAAATAAACAAATGTCTTTATAGAAAGATTCAGATTGTGAAAACCAGCCCTCTTCTCATTGCGTCTCTTTCAAGGATGCAGTTAAGAGATCCTTCTCCTTTGTCTATTGGCTAACGAGCAGCATCATCTGAATAGTGCAGAGTTCATGAATCTTGCTCAAGGGCATCCTAAATGTTAGAATATCTTATTAAGCCCTGCTGTTAAAAAAAAAGCTAGATTTACAAATGATAACCGTTTTGTGTAAATGCTGACGATGGTTGCTAATGGACCAACACCAATGGCTCAGCCTCGGGGGAAGCACCTTTGATTGCTGGTTAGACAGAGACTGTCACTCTATGTTCACTGCCTTTGGCCATGTGTCAGAGAAAGCACCGCACACACATATACACACAGGTGCCATGCCTACATAAACCATTAACCCCAGCCCCTCCATGTTCCTCTGTATAATTACATTCTACGGGTCATCTGTTTGAGTAAATGGAGGAAATAACCCATAACTGCACCGATAATCACTCATTGTGCAATACCAGATAAAAGGTCACTAAAAATGATAAGGATCGTGATGAAGGCATCACACACACACACACACACACACATAGAGAGAGCCCTGTCACTCCTCTTGAGGCGAGATGTGACGAAGCAATGAGGTCTTGACCTCTTCACCACACACTGAAGCTTCAATTATACACCATAAGGCCTTAGGGTGCACATTTTGAGACAATATTTTTAATCCTGATTCATTCCCTTATTTCACAACTCTATGTTGATAATCCAGGGTCAATTTGAGATGAGAGGTCAAATACAGTGCCCTGCAAGGAAAGGGTCAGCCTGTGTTAACTTAAATGAAAGAAGGTGGACAAGAGATAATTGTGTTAGGTCGATTGTCATATCATGTGTATTGTGTGATGTCAAAGATAAGCAGAATAGTCTACTGCACTGTATTCCAAATGTAGCGTAGGTATAGGTAGGTATACGTCCTGATTGTATAAGCACATTTTAGCCAAGCTGGCAGTGTGGCTCTGGGGATGGCAATGTCATTTGGTTAGCTGCTCAATCCATCACTTTTGTCTAGACTGAAATATCTCACAAAATGTTTAATGGATCGCTTGTACAGACACCTATATTCCTCAGAGGATGAATTCTAATGCATTTGCTATTCTCTAGCACCAATATGAAGTGGCCTTTTTTAGTTTCTAGTAAAATATTTTGACAGCTACTGGATGGATTGCCATGAACTTTGGTAAAGACGTTTATGATTCCCAGATGACAATCCTAATAACTTTAGTGACCTTTTGACTTTTCCTTATGTGCCACCAGTGGGTCAAAGTTTTCACTCAACATCCATTTGATGGATTGTCACACAGTTCATGGTTCCCAGATGATGTGCCCTAATTAAATTGGGCCTCTTGTGTGTTTGCTGTAGTTTGTTGCTACAAGTACTTTTCCATATAGCACCATTATCAAGTCAAATGTTTAATTTGTCCAATACTATAATGCACAAATAATGACTGTCCTCAGTATACCGCCGCTATGAAGAGCAGAGGCAGCCGACGCAAACGGACTTACCAAACAGTTCAGAATTTCGTACCAAAACAGTAACAGAACCAGTTCCATGTTGGTGAGGCTAAGAGGGGTACTCTACACTGGGTTGACTTTAGATACTTATGGGGATATAACCTCTAGCTCATTGACAGTAACACCAAAGTGTCAGATAGATGTACAGTATCTAATGTGACCCAGCCATGTCATGCCCACAATAACTTTATGTTCTTGCATCTACTGTGTGATTCAAGTGATGGTTTCTCATTACTAAATAGGATACTATTCTATGCAATCATTGTATTTATGTAGACAGAGAGCGGGTGGTGATCATGGCAAGCAGAGGATTTGCAATGCAGATGGCTTTGTTTTTGCACTCCATTATAGGAATTTGATGTCTTCATTCTTCATCTTACTGTTTGTGAGCCATGGCAGTAAGAGTTGCTAATGGTTCAAGGCTGCGATAAGGGTAAGTAATGCTAAATTATCTCCTAAAGGCTTGTTATATTACAATACGTTTTTTAATTTTCCATTGAAGTTGTGTAACAATGATTTAAGCCATGGGCTGACACTCAAAGCAGAGATACAGCTATTACACACAAGTTTCTTTCACTTGAGCTCTTTTGTGTTTCCCTTTGAACTAAATTACCTGCTTTCTGAGAGGAACCCACACGATAACGTGCACAGAGGGGCACAATGGAGGCAAAGGATAACTGGTTAAACCTGCATTCAGTGGCGCTTAATAGATTTTGACATAATCTTGATTAAAATACAGTTTTTGATGTTGTTGTTTTTTCTTTGTGTTCCTTTGAAATTCAAGCTGCTTTGACAAATTATGGCTGAGTGAGGGAAATACTTTGGCAGCCACACGTTGATAAACACAGTGGGTGGAAATACCTCAGCAGGAGTTTAAAATCTTAACAAAGCAGGAAGAAATGTCAATCTCACCAATGGATCAGGCTTGGAACAATGGAAGAAGGAAACTTGTGGGATGAGCGTCAGACAACTTGGTGTTTGAAGTGCATTCTTATGAAAGATCTGGTTTATTGCACTTAATACGTGATGTTTAGAGAGCAGGAGTCGGAAAACATGTCTACATCCCGTTGAATAGCCCCAAAAAATGGCTAGCACATCAAGCACAAAGTTCAAGGATACGGAGCGATGCTGTGTGGTGGTTGTGTGAGCGTGACAGAAAGGGGGTAGGGGGGGTTGGGTTGCTGTGCTGAAATCCTCTTGGAAAGTCTGACTGTTTGCCTTAGCCCGCCTTACTTGCCAGATGGCCATGGTTTGAGTTCTGGGACCACCATGGCACAGTCCATAAGGCAGCCGTCTCTCAAACCCATGTAAGAATCCCCGCGTGTCGAGTTGTTTTTTGTCTTCTGCAAATTCGTCATTGTCTGTAACATGCTCTGCTATCTCACTTACTGAATTATAGAGAGGAAAGACGCTGAGGGAAGGATGCTGGTGGATGTGGTGAATGATCGTATGAATGAAGTACTAGATATTAACATCACTGCAGGCTAGCCAAGTTGGAAACAAGGTCGTTCATGTATATATATGTATGTTGAACTGATCATCCCTTAGCCCCTCACCTTTCAATCACAGCCGAGCCAGAACACTGACCATGTTGAACAACCTTCCTGGATTATTTACAATGCAGTGACTAACAGGGCTTCAAATGTATTATAACAACACAATCATCAGAATAAATGTTGGTAATGTATGTTGCAAACCACAACTATGTTTAAACTTTACATTCCTTTAGTTTTAGTTTTATCTTGAGGTTCATGGTGTGTGCTTTTGATCTGGTAAGGTTTAGGCACAAAAACCATGGCTGGGGCCTGTGGAGGCCTTTGCCTGGGTAGAGAGCCAACCCTTGGTTAGGGTAAGGGTTGAAAATTTTGAAACGCTGTTGACCCTTCAAAACTATCTAGTGGTTTCACAAATGTTGAAACGCAGGCTTGAACTGCAGTCACTGGCTTGGAAGACTTCTCACCTGTAACTCCACCACCATCCCTTTCACCTCATGATCTGAAAGTCAGGTCAGACACATGTTATGTGATCATGATATGAAATGTCAGTAAGGTATGTAGCATATGACACTATGCAAATGTATCAGTGGTTTGCGCAAATGTTAAAAGCCAACGTTATATCGTGGCAACTGCAGTAAATAAGATGTACATCACTGTATACGTAGATGAAATGTTGAGGGGATTTGGGTGTGGCTGGGTTTGACTGGGGGTTTGGAGGGTGTATAAATATGTGCATTTTCTACCTTCTCGTTTAAACAGTAGCTACTCTTTCTGGGGTCTCCATTATTTTCATCAATGATACTATATAAATACATTAATACACATCCATAGCATTCATGTGTTTCTTTTAATTTAATCGCCGATGATGTTGTTGTCCTTGTATTCTTTTTTTACTCTGTTCTGTGTTATTTACCGTAATTATATGTCTTATACATCTTGAAAAATGAAGCTATTAAACAAAAAAAAAGATTTACATCAACACCACTGCTGAAGTTCAAGTTAACAATGTTCTACCAACGTTCGGTTAAACACTTTGGTTTCATTCGTTAATATTGAAGTAAATGATATCAACTGCTTTATTGTGCAGACAACTTCAACAAGACCTTCCATGCTGCGCTTCAATATACTGTGATACACTATGATTTCACTATAACTTGGATAAACCTGGCATGACTATGGACATTTTTAGCAGTTTTGACTAGAATTCAGTCAACACTGTTCCTTGTTTTTTTTGTAAAATTGAGGCAAAGAGCTATACAATGTAGCTCCTGTCTTATGTTTAATTGGATCTCAAGGATCAGAAGTTGCTCGAACTGACAACACCATAAAGGAAACAGTATGAGTGATTAATCAAACACCTGTTGAACAAGCATAACAGATTTCCAGTTGGGTCGGTTTGGTTTACGGAGCCATCTGGAGCTCGCTCGGCTATAATAAATTCTTAGAAGCCAACTAAAAACAAACAATTCCATGCAACCGTTTAGCCTAATTAGCAAACGAGTCTCACCATTTGGCAGATTCTTATCGACTCGCAGGCTGAGACCAACCAGCCCCTCCTCGCTCGAACAGATTCACCTGCCTTTAAGTGAATCCATTCACATTTATGTTAATTATAGTTTTTTTTCAACATCTAATTAAAAAGAACTGATCAGCGGCATTGACAAAGCACCAGATTGTTAAGCAAGATCAATGAGAGTGGTTGTATTGATAAAACCAAAACAACATCAGTCCTACAAAGAGCAAATGCTTCATGAAGGTTTTATTGTGCAAAAAAGGGCAAATTTAAGTCACTTTTTCAAAATAAAAGTAGAACAATTATGCTGTAAAATGTTACTAAAATAAGTTTCTGTAATTGATATTGGTTCAGTTCCCACTCATTCACAGCTCCTTATACATTCTCAGATTCTCTCACAATGTATTACATGTCTTAATGATGGGTAATTACATTTTAAAACTGTTTATATCCCACTGCTTTGTGGAACACTATTTTTTTCTCTGCCACGACTTAGGTGTAAAATTAAAACATCAATCACCATTGAGCTACACAGAAAAATGATACACAACCTTCATGCCAAAATGAAAAAAAAGTCTGAAGTGATTTCTTCACACTCTGCATGAGTTGATGCCTACTTCTATAGAAAGTTGTGAAAAGAGAAAGCCATAAATTACATTACACTGCATGGAGCAGGGAAATTATTGGTATTGGCTTCCTGGTTAGTCCTCGCGTCTTCTCATTTTACCTCTTCTACTTGCCTCTTTCCTTTTCCTTCTTCCCTTTATTCATCTGTGTTTACCTCTATTTTGTAATTTATGTTGACCCTCAGATTACTATTATTATACTACTACTTATTATCTATTTTTCATTTTCTCCTGCCTGTCTCCCCATGTTATTTTCTACCCCCGCCTACCACCATCCATCTCTTCCCCTGTCATACCCTCCCATTCTCTCTCCATCTATCTATCCCTTCTGTCCTCCCAGGTGGACAGGCCACTCTGACCTGTATCTGTCTGGCATGGATGAGTCCCAGGTTTGGTTTAAATGCCCCAATTATTCTCCTGAATTATGACGTTCAGCTCTGGGCTGTGCTGCGCCGTCTCTGTGGCTCTCTTATGAAAGTTGGCACGGTGCAACGGAGCCATTTACTGAGGCCAGATTAGGGCACGTTCACCTGAGCGGTTCTCCCCGTGCACCAGGTCATGAAAAGCTGACGGTTGGTTTGGAAAAGCTGGTAGTGTGGAAATGCTCTGGCCTGCTTTGATCCATCCCTTTGTACCTCGTACCTTATATAACACCCTGCTCTTGTTTTGGCTAAAATATTAATTTACTGTTTTTGAAGATCTGAACCGCATACAGGAAAGTTAGGTTTAAATTATTATTGGGTGAATGAAGTGGTATTCCGTCTATTTGGTATAGCTTGACCCCTCCATTCCGGCGCCAGTGACACAGCCTGTAGTTAACTTTACTTATACCATGGTCTGGGGGAATACTCGATTCTGATTGGCTGCAGGGTGTCCATTAATCCCTGATATATGGACACCTACTAAGTAGTTCCAGTCAAATTGTCTGTTCACCATTCTAAATTAATGCGCTAGCTGGTGTATCATTAATAAAAAAAAAATCTGAACATTTTATTTCCAACACTGAGTGCAGTCCGTCAGTCCTTCAGTGCCTGATCATCTGAACACCACAGGATGCCGACTGTAACACACAAGCTGCAGAAAGTACACTTCCCCTCTAAACTTACTGATACTTTATATCACTTAAGTGAATAATCTCACATCCCATTCACTGTTCAACTCTCTACTTCAGGCTGTGGCCACAGTAACGTTACACACGGCCGATCATTTGTTCGTGAAAATCTTGATATTGATTTAGGGATAATGACATGACTGGTTAGCTAGCTAGTCTTGTTGTTTAACATACTGTCAAATTATATTTACCGTTTGTCAACTGCATGCAATGTTATTGACTTTGAATCTTGCTAGCATAGCGTTAGCTTTCTGGCTCATCGCTGAGCGGACGAGAATATCTCCCGTTGCCAAGTCGTATCTAAAGTCCGTCCTATTTACTGGAGGAGTGAACAACGTTTCCGTTGCATAAGAACCTTATGGGAGGGTAATGATTGTTCCAGGTATTAGTCAAACCCTCAGGCGTTACCAGGGAAACTAAATTATGGCTTGTGAAAAACTTTTTATTTTGATTGTAAAACACTTGAAAATATAAATCAATGGTCTTAATTTCTTTTCTTTGGCAAGTGACCATGGTATAAGCGGGATAATGCCCTTCAAGGTGTCCATAAACAGGAATTAATGGACTTCGCGGAGGCAACCGTTCTAAGGCCTCCGCGTCGTCCATTAATTCCTGATTATGGACACCTCATCGGGCATTATCCCTCATGTATTGTCAGAGCCATTCTATGAAGCCTGTGTCTATAATGCATTAATGCATTACGTACATGCTTATAATGCACAATAAAGTGCCTATAGTGCTTAATGATTTAAACAATACTCCTAACTGATTATTATACTCTTTTTAAAATGCGTCGTAACGCATGATAACCATACTTATAATGCACCTATAACATTGTTTAATCATGGTTATGAGCACTAATGAATATTCTTAATGTTTCATAACTGTTGTGGAATTTTGGCTCACTTGACTGTTCAGGAAAGATGAAGAAGAATCAGAGACACAGATGGCGTACGTTATAAAACAAGATCTTGGAGGAGCATCATGTCTGTCTGCACAGAGTGTTGCCATCATAATCCTCCCGAGTTTTCCCCAATGTCCAAATTATATCGACAGCTTCAGGAGGCAGTGCTTCCATACATGGTTATCTGTTTAATAACATAGCAAGGGGTGATGCAGAATCTCTCCCCTTTGGCCAGAGGACTAAGAGGTAAAATAGGTCAGAGACACTTAGTCTGTAAACATAGATAGATTGAAGGCCTCCTTACAAGGTTTACGCAAACAATTAGCTTTGCCTTGGCTTGGTTCGTCTGTTCTGTAGACATATCTACAGTAGCTTTGAGTATCTAGGTTGTAGTGACCATGAGAAGATTGCTCGTAGAGCAACCGTCACTATCATTATCCAGACTTTAACGTCTGACACTTATGACCTCCTATTGAATGGAGACATAATGTTCTGGAAGAATCATATTTTTCCCCAACAATAACAATCATCATATTATTCCCTTATCTATAATGCATATAGACATTAGCATCAATGTATATTAGGACCTGTTAAAACATTACATTACATACATTACATTACGTTTTGTGTTGCTTTTCTGCAATGACAGAGATTGTATTAATTTAAATTAATTTAAAGCACTTAATGGCCACAGTAACTTGTGATCGCATTATAATAATGATGATACTGTATGCCAGTATAGTTTTGTATTAAACATTTTTTGATATACTATCAACATTCATTGCAAAAAGAGTGAGTGACCTGCAATTATTAAGTACTGATACTTGACCTTAACAGTCCTTATGAAAGGCTTTGTATTGTGTTCTGATTTTGTTGTAAAGCATTCTGAATATTTATAATTACTCACAACTATAAGCACACAGTTCCGCATTAAAAGTTTGTTTATAATGCAAATAACGAATGTTAATCACTGCTTAAAACTGTGATTATACAGCGCTGTAGGCGCATTTAAATGCATCATTATATGCTTTTAAGGCAGTTTGGATATAGGCGCCATAATGAGTTATAATTATTGTTATAAAGCCTTAAATATATAAGTGAAAGCTTATACTATTATTATACAGCTCATAGGTGCATTATAATGTATTTTAAATATGTTCATGTCACATTGCTGTAAAAACATTGTTGCAATGATGAGTTATAATTATTGTTTAATTAATGAATAGTAAGAAGTACTTATATCTATGATTGTACAGTGCTACGGGCGCATTATAAAGCATTAGTGTGTGTTCATAATGTGTTTTAATACATTATAAGCATGGGCTTCATAGAGAGTTGCTGTTAGATTACTACCACCCACAGCTACAACACTTCACAACAATCAACAGTCAATTAATGGATTAGTCAGTCAAAAGAAAATAAATCGCCAACTGTTTAGAAAATGTATTGATTGTTTCTGTCACTTTTTTAGCAAAAATGTTAATCATCGGCAACTATCTGTTTCATTTATGATAGTAAGTCTTTGGGTTTTGGACTGTTTGTTGGACAAAAGAAGCAATTTGAAGATTTCATCCTCGGGCTCTGGGAAATTGTGATAAGCATTTTTTCAATTCTTTTTTGACATTTTATAGACTAAATGATTAATCATCAATAATATAAAATATATGTATCGTTAGTTGCAGTATCGTTACCACCTACTTTATTCGGTTGTAGCCATTTAGCAGAGGCCCTTCTTTGTCCGGCAATTCTGTGCCCAAGTAAAACTCCTTACTCTGTTTATGGCAAAAGATTTGGTACTGGAATAAGAAATAAGGCAGGCCGCCCACTCCACTTTGACAGTGACTTGTTACAATACCCTCTGTGTGCTCATATGTGGAGCTCTCACTCTGCTCTCCCAGTTGGAAAGTACGGAACAGATTCAGCTCACACTTGGATGAGCCCAATATAGCCTAACCCTCCCATCTTTTCAAAGCAACTGTGTAATCCAGCCTCCATGGTTATACTCATCATTTTCACCACCAGTGTAATCCTACATTACAACTGAACCCACTAAACCTCGGGTGACATATGTTCCACACTCTGAAAGGTAGTCTAATCACCCGGCTCTTTTTCTTCACCCTATAATTGATCATATCGCATGTGGCCTTGATTAAACACCCACTCGCACTTCAGAATTAATCATGCATTGCATGAACTTAGCATTAATCACGGTATAACCCCCGCTCCATCTCCATTCCTCAGTCGGACTGTAATGGGATATTCATCTCTTCAACAATTAATAACATCGGCATGGGGGCTCCTGCGCACTCGCCCTATTCTCTCTGTTCCCACAGTGTTATTTTAAGCTGGTCGCAGGCGATGATTGAGGGGTCGCGACGAGAGCTTAAATGGGATTTATTAGTGAAGATGCCAGAGGTGAAGAGAGAAAAGAAGGAGTGAAGAAGCGGCGAGGTGACTGCGAGATTGGAAGAAGTGGAAATAGAGAGACAGGCAGAGCAAGACAGAGAGAGGACCTAAAGGTGATAGAGTCATTGGCATGTTTTCACACGTGTGCCCGCTGGAGAGGCATCAATCTTCTTTATCTCTTTCAGATTTTTTTTTTTCTTTTTATATCTCTGTGTTTTTCTCTCTGTAATAACCCCCTGCCACCTACCGGGTGATTCATCTGAAACGCTCAGCGGCAGAGCTCCTCTGGGGTTCATAGAATACCTGCCACGACGTTCCGCAAGCGCACAGAACGACACAGGCACAAAGGAATAAGAGAGCTGGAAAATAGATTATTATGCTCTTCTCAAAGATTCACTTGACCGTAGCAAAATGAGAGGAGCCTATCGTATACTGGTGCAGCTGTAGAGCATATAAAGCACCAAGGAGATGACTGACGAATACAGCAGCTGCCATCCAGAACTCATTCCTCAGCATTGAGGTCAAATGCTTATGAGGAATTAATGATAGATCACTCTAATTTTTCACTTTTGTGTTTTTCAATGACTTATGACGTATGAGCAATGATGAAAATATTTATTTATTTACTGAAGATGAAAACTGTAGTCACAGCAGATGCAATAACTGGCCTGAAATGACAGCTCTCAACATCTGTTCAAGGCTCCTCAACAGATCAAAATTAAAGTGACATTTCATTGTCAATCAATGGAATACTTTAGTTTTATATTTGGGGAAATACACCCATTTGTTTACATGCAAAAACATTTAAAAATCAACTAAGATTGTCAACACAATGTGAATAAATAGCAGTTTTAACAAAATGGCGTCCATGTATTGTGTTATTCAGAGATATCCCCTGAAGTTAGCATGCTAACTAGCTAGCCCCGGCCAATCCCGGTCCTAAAGCTCCTGTGCGGTGTAAACTGCTAGCTGCATGGCTAACTGAGCTAACTCGATGAGGGAAGCTACTGTTAGCAGCAGTTAGCCGTTATTTCGATGATGCGTTGTTTTGAATCTGAATGGCCAATTCTTACGTACTGCACCTTTAGGGGACGATTCGCAACATATTATTTGCACCAGATAAAGCTAAAGGCAAACACTTTATTTGCCCTCTCTGGGAGGATGCTGCCAATAAAGTGCGGGTTAATGGAATAAAATAAACCAAACCAATGTCACTATGAGAATTTTCCAGTCACGTAGCATTAATGCTGGCTAACATTGTAACATAGGTGTAGCTTTGCTTCAGTGTCCTGTATCTAAGAGACAGCGCCAAATCCCTGTTTTCAATGTGTTGCACAAACAGAGTGACTCATACTCATGTGAGCTTTACATCCATTTACATCTCCAACACTTTTAACAATGTCAAATAACAAGCACAGTGGCGTTCACGTCTTGCCTTTAGGACCACCTCCTTACATGTACAGCTGCACTCTCTTTGGCGTTCCTCGTATGGCTAACCTGATGCCAAAAACTGGACATTTCTTGGCGAGCACGGGCTTAGTGATCAAACGTCAAAGTGTGCCAGGTTCTTTGAAGCTTCTTGGCACTGGTCAACCATGCCAGATATTCTCTACAGCACCCCCAGTGGACATGTTGTAAAACCATGGGTACAGATGTTTTACCTCCAGGGTACACATCCAGGACATTTCATATCCATCTTTTATTTAAAAGGCTATCATAGGTTAATAACAGAAGACATGACACATAATGTAGCAGCATCAAAGTCTGTTGTATTATGATTTCAATAGGGTCATGTTGACTGTTTTAATGTCATTCATTGCTGTCAGTTCATGGTGTCTTAACACTTCAAAGCATGTTTGAATATTGTCTAGTACTGTTTGAATGTGTCTGAGATCCAATATGATTCAGCACAAGATCTCTTTTACAGGTTTTAGAGCTTATAACAAGTTGAAAAGGCTGTTTCATTTCATATGCAGCCAGGAAATGTGCGTCCTTTGCAGCCATCAATGTCCCATAATCATAATAAGAGTGAATCCACAATGCTTCTTTGCAATGTAGTTTGTGTTTGCATCCTGGACATGCAGACATACAGAGCGGTACAGATAAAATGAAGTAAACATGCATATAAAGTACAGGTAACTGATTACATGACAGCATATGCTATTCCTTCACAGTGTGTTGTAGTTTAACTTCAGAGCTCTTACTGTAAACATCAACTCTTACCATATTGTTCACAAGGTTCAGACTTCTCAAATGTGAGGATTTTATGACTTTCCTGTTTGTATTTAATAACAAAAAATAAGCAAATTATCAACAGAATGTTAGGACATAACTGTTTTATGTCAAAGACGTCTATGTATTGTGTTGCAGAGATATCTACCGGGGTAGAATGCTAACCAGCTAGCCCTGTGCCTGAAAACCTCGGTCCAAAGCTCCTGTGCAAGTGGTATTACCACCAACGCTTCCCCAGTAGCTTGGCTAGCTGCACTGCTAAGGGAGCTAACTGGCTAAGAGTAGCCACAGTCACCGAACAGAATACATTATCAGCAGTTGCCGTTCAGCATGGTGATATGTTGTCTCTTTTTGATGGCTGTATGAATTCAACAGGTAGGCAGGCACCTCTAAAAAATAGAAATTACAACAGTAGAATCCTGTTAATATATTAATGCAATCAGATATATAATATTGTTATATTATTAACAGTGTCAGAGGCCATTCACCTTCACTTCTAATACTTAAACATGTACATAAAGAACAGTTTCCTGAGTATACTTACATATATCTACCTGAGTAACATGTTATTGCATTGATTTTTAGTCAAGGATCTATAAACTTAAATCATTGATTGACAGCTTAATATCAGCCATTACCACCTAACACCATTACCTACAGTTGAACCCCCCCATACCTACTATTTGTTAAATGGAAGATGTGTCATCAGCTTCCTCATCATGGGAATTCAAAAGTTTTAGTCTCCAACCTGTGAGGTCAAGCTCAAAAGTTTTTTTTTTTTTTTACCTGTCTAGAGATTCCCAAACCATGTAATAATAGGTTGGCACTTAAGTAGCACAGCGTAAGCCCTTGGTGATGTCGAACTTCACAAGTTCACCCAAAGTGTGTGAACATTAGCTTTGTTAAGGCACACGATCTTAACTGATTAAAGAGAAGAAGGTTCGTCCTGAGGTGAGCCTGCATGAGAAGTATCCAGGCACTGATGCAGCGTTGAAGTTTTCGAGACATGGTCTCCTTCCACCAGCAGCCTGAGGCGGAACAGACAGAGAAGCCGTGGATGCTACCTGAACACACAATGGAGACATCTTTGAATAATTCACATGAGGTCGAGAACACAGCAACAACCGGCTTACATTGTACGCAAGTTTGTTTTTCACTATGCATTAAATAAACATCACCAAGCCTTTTGTTCAACAGCAGTTCTTGTGTCTCCATGAGTGTCACAGGAGGGAGAAAAGCATGTGAGTCAATGGTATGATAAACCCACAAGCGCTTTCAGTATTCTCAGATGGATGTTCGGTTGAGTGCGAGACAGAGCCGCCATTACCGAACAGCAGCCGACGGTGATAGCACTCCACGCTCCTTTTCATGCTCGCTGCTATGCCACAGGGGGAAAAAAGACATTCGGGTTTCCACGGCGTTGAATGCCGCAGTGAATTAAACGGCATGAGGCTGCCGGTTTTAACTACCGCCATGACTGAAAAGAATTAGCGCGGCAGTCAGCTTTTTCCTGTGCCGTGAATCCACACTGCGAGGGCGGCTGAGCAGTCGTGCCCGTGCTTTAACTGTGAAATATAGTAACGCATTTATCAATAATGTCTGAATTCGAAACCTTAATATGATATCTTTCTCCGTTCATATGTTGGTATTGTCCCTCTAGACAAAAGAGCATTACAGCAAAAATAGAGGAAAGGTACTTTGCCGTGATTAGAGGCCCTGCAGTGATATGGCAGCGCGGTGTATATGCCCACGTACTGAGTACTGATTAACAAAGGGAACAGTCATGCAACAGGAGAACCCTGTAGAGGCTTGAACAACCAAGTTAAAGTGGCTTAAAAGGCTCTAATGTCATGGAGAGGCTGTGGTTCTTCTATATAGAGTGCTATACATTGTGCTAGTTCCCTCGTCAAAAACCCAATGGGACATTTTGGATTACTGTAGAAAAAAACAACAACTTTATCATACTTGCATGTTTTGTCCAGCGAGATAATATTCACCAAGTTTATATATTCAAATAACATGCTTTTGAGAGAATTTGGAAACTGCGCCCTGTGTAGAACTTAAGGATGTAGACATGGATCTATCCAAACAAATTTGATTAACTCCAATCTCGGAATCAAACAGCTATCATCTGCAGACGATTTAGTCTCTGGGGGTAACAGCCAGTGTTTTGGGGGCTTCCTTTGTGGCTATCTGGATCACTTTCGTGCGCAGATTATTGTTCACGCTCCGATTAGCTATTTGAGAAGCGAGGAACAACATTTTGGCTAATATATAAATGCAGATAATTTTTTTTGAAAGCTAATAAAAAGCTAAATCTTATTGTTTTTATGTTATCAGCTATCTTTTTATAGAAATTAGGCTAGTCTCTAACCACCCGATGAAACTGATACTGACCGCTAGCTTGTGGGTCATAGCAGCTAGCTATCTAGCAGGGCAATATCATTTTCTTACATTTGCAAAGAATGTGGTTGAGGTCTTTTTACACAGAATTTGGATCAGATTTGTGGTTCTGCTCCAAAGTAGCCAAATCTGTTGGACGGTTTTATTGTTTTTCCAATACAATAATTCAATCACTCATTCTGCCCAGCACAACTTCTGTTAGTGACCCCAAAGCAATTCCACCACAGCAATGGGTTAAGTACCATGCTAAAAAGTAATGCAATCTTTGGTTATCAGACCACACAAATTGTTATGAGATTACAGTAATCTTTTATTCCCTCTAACCCTCAAATTACTGGCCACGTTCCCCATCAGTTCTGGCCGTGGTGCCATTCCCGGTGTCAGCTCGGTTGTCAGCCAGCTCTCACAGTAAGTAGGTCTGATAATGTCTGCTGCAGATAACAACGGAGGGATTCCCTGAGCTGGTGTCTCTCATGCCTTCCCAGTCCATTAGCCAGCCATGCTTCCTGTGTGGCTGACAAATGACTGAATTAGATCTGAGTGTCATTCGATGGGGAAAAATATCTTTCCTCTCTCCTTCTAGATCCTTGACACATGCTCTCTTCCTCTGCTGTGTCTGAGTTGCACACTCTCCCCGTGATGTTTCTCCACCTGTGAAGTCTATTTCTTTCGTACATTGTTTCCTCTCGCTATTTTCTTATCCAAGCATTTCCTCATTTCATGACACAAGGCCATGCCACTTTTCTTCTCCATGTGTGATTGCTTATCCTATTATTCGTTCTTTACTTGGTGCAAACTTGTTTTTTGTGAGATGCTGGGATCATGACGAAAGACTACCAGAGCTAGGTTTATTGCATTTTTACACACATAGTTTCACAGTATCTTGTCCTTTCATAGGTTACTGTGTCAGATAAGGCGATTATTGAGCTATTTATTCTTGCCATGTCTTGGCCACGAGAGGCCACAGACTACATATTGGTACCCAACCTTTCATGGATTGCTTTCACGACAGGAAAAACATGCTCGGGACGACTTGTGGGAACAACAATGAAAACGACAGTGGTGTGTATGATACTGGCTGTCTCATATTCGGAGGAGCCTGAAAAAGAAAGAAGAAGCGGCAGTAACCTTTTTTGTCTGTTTCACAGTTCCTCCTTGCATCACCGACAACACCACTGAACTTTCGTTTTGCCCAGCTTACAAAGATAAGCAATTTCTGTTCCTATCATCATGCAAAATTTCAAACATGTCGTGGAAGGCAAAAAGATTCTAAGATGCTACTGCTTTTGTCAGGATGTCGTGAGGCATCCGAGATGTGGTGTCCGTTTTCTTCCACGTCGACACTGTACAAAACGATCGATTGACGTGCCAGACACCCATTGTGTTGTTCACGACTCAATCAAACAATGCCAGCCCAGATCAGGCTGTACTTTGGGTTGATAGTGTAGTCTGAACCTTGCAAGTTGATGAAGAGTAAAGATGAAATAGCTAAAAGAAAATACAGATGATTCCCACCACAAGTGTGAGTAATTACCATTCGTATAAATTTGTCAATACAAAAGACATTTGCTGAGTGTTGTGTGGAGGGTCGGGCGGAGCAAGGGGAAGAGCCACAGGCAATTAGAGATGGAAGGAGTGCTCAAAGATTACTTTTAAACTTTTGAGATGAAAAAGTGGATTTATCTTCACTCCTGTTTATCAACCCGACTGCAGTCAAATCAGATCTGACCTCCAGTGTCATTTGTTTATGTACTGTAATGTTGACCACTGACTGGACAGTTGCGTAGAGGAGGGGGGAAAAGAGAATTGAGAGTTGAGTTGTTGTGTGCCATTATTTGCTAACATTAACATACGGCTAATGTACAGGACAGAAATCTGGCTGTTTGGGGGATAAACGCTGCGTGAGTTACCCCCAATAAACAACGACCCGCTTGTGGCGAATACACTATACAATTCAACAACCACCACTGCTGATGAAAGTCTATCTGTCTGTAGTGACTCACAAATGTTCACATGTGAGGTTTAAAGTTTTGTTCGTGTTTAGGTGACCTAATGAAAACAAGGAAACATGGAAACATTTGAGATCATTTAAGTTCACGGCACTAAAAATAATCCGAAACACTTTGTAGTTTTGAGCCGTTTCAACACAGAATTCCGACACATGTATCTTTATAATGACGGTCATTGATGGTCCAATTCCTCTAGCGTGACAGATGCTTTCAAAAGGTTTTGGTGGTTGAAGCTAGGGACAGACCCAAAGACTACAAAACTATATAAACAATTCAGCCTGCAGCTTTCTCTTTGACTATAGACAAAAGTATTCACATAGCCACCTCAGCTGTCTAAACTCTTACTGGTGCCACTCTGTATATCCCAAACTTTTAATTACATTTGATGAGCTGCCATAAAAATCCAATTTCCCTCAGTGTCTGCAGGCCCTTTCTTATTGCTCTGGCACAGGAGACCTTGCATTGCACATGGACTACAAACATCCACCTGACCGAGCAGTAGGGGACTCACTCAAAAATCTCCCCCATCGTTGTGTCCCACTGCTGTGCACTCTTTCCTCAAGATGTTTTCCCTCTCTGCACCTCTTTGATTCAGTTTTCTGTGCACTTTCTCCCAGTATTTGTAACCCCTCTTATGCTTCTATCAAGTCCTCTCATCTCCTGTACATTTCTGCCCATCTCTCTCTCTCTCTCTCTCTCTCTCATCCTTCACACAGGTTTCTCGCTCTCCTCTGGCCCAGACAAAAATACGGTTCATTACATTTTTAATGTTGTTTGTAATTGCTTGGCACTCTCAACATGTAAGAGCAAATCATGTTTCAGAGCGTTCGTTTACGTTTGGTGTGCTGGGATCTCAATCAGCCCTCTGTAAGTGTTACACGAAACGTGATTTATTTTCATCCACGCTGACTGTAAGCTGTAAGTATCACTGGGGTTGAAGGAGCTGGAAGGGGAAAAGAATATTCTGTTTGTGCATCCATTTTGTGTATTTTAAAATGCTGCATGCTGCAGTGCTGTATGTTATGCTTTCTGCAGAGTTGAGGCATGCAAAGAACATTTAATGCTCCCGGCCTTATTCATTCCATGAGTGACAGTATAGCTGTTTTATTCTTGCCTACAGTTTTCATCGCCTCCATATCGATTTTGCCTTTCACTGCCAACAAGTCTCCCCCACAGCTCGTCAGGGTCAGCATTAGACTGCACATTATCTCAATATTACTTTGCCTGGGAGACATGGCCTGCGAACAAACGCATGAAGGGGGGGGGGG
>OMLP01025477.1:0-11656 GCA_900302685.1 Spondyliosoma cantharus | reverse complement strand
GGGGGGGGGGGTGAATCAAAGGTTTTTTGATAGAATTATGTGTATCAGCAGAGAGAGAGAATTTTTTACTCTACAAACAGGTCCACGCTGTGCTGTTATTTTAAATTTAAAAAGAAAGCAAAATAATGGCGAGTCTTGGTGAGATCCAATTACCCATTCGTTTGCAAAACCGTTAACACCTCAGAATTATGTGACTCATTAAAACACAAACACTGAAAGTAGAAAAAAATAAAGGCTGTAGTAAAAATAAAGACTGTAGAAACCAGCAAGAGCAAGCTACATTTTTAAAGCATTCAACTGACAAAATCCCTGCCACTCCTTTAATATACATGAACGCACACTGCCTGACTACACAGACGGCCAAGCAGGAAGATGTTGTGGCTTCAACTAGCTCTTTTTTTGTCTAATAAATACATAAATAAACAACTCTGTCAAATACCACAATCACATCCTGGTCCAAAAAGGCTGTCCTAATATTAGCCACTAAAATAGGCTGTTTCTGCTGCTGTTACTCTGGTCTGTGGCTCAGGGGCTATGTGCTTTGTGCTAACGTTAGCCGCTACAAGAGTGTGTTGCCACAGCGGTTCTTATATTGGGCTCAGGTGCTTTGTGCTATGAGCTAATCGTTTTTTTCTGAATGACAGTCTTTCACTGCTGCTGTGGCTCATTCGTTCTTTGGCCGGTAGCTCGTTAATAGCTTTAACCATACATCCACCTAGAAGAAGAGTGTGCACAGGCACAGACAAGACAGACGAGTAGCCTGTCCAATGTTTTCATACTGGCCAAAGTAGACAATTAAATGATTTCTAGAACATAACAAATGAAGTTAGCATCCAGGATACTTTCTAGGATTCAGCTACAGCCAGTGTTAGCTTACTTTAGCATAAAGACTGGAAAAACAGCGAATAGGCTAGCCTGCCTCTGCCAAAAGCAAAGCATATCTTTCAAAACATCTAAAGCGCAGTAATGGACACAGTAGATCTAAGTTGTTAAAAGGTGAAGTGTGGTTTTAAGGGGGGCGTTATGTGTCTGACTATTTCTTGGGCGGGCACAGAGAAGTAACAAAACATGACCAGCCATGACAAAACAGCTAGGCTAACAAGCTAATTAATGGGCTTTTTTTACTTTTAGACAGCCAGACTAGCTGTTCCCCCCGTTTTCAGTCTTTATGCTAAGGCACGCTAAGTGGCTCCTACTGCCAGCTCTCAGCAAGAAAGGGGTTTTCCCAAAATGTCCAGCTTTTACTTTAACAAGGCTTGAGGACAATGAGTTTTTGCTGAAGATGTAAAACTCTAAAACAGTAGACAAAACATTTTATAAAATGTTTAAAAAGGGGCAGTATTCCTCTACAATTTGCTGTTTACTTGTGTAAAAGGTGCAATACATAGTATTTGTAATATCAGCTTACAAATAGAAAAGAGAAAGGCTGACACTAAAAAGATCCATGCATGACACTGATGTCAAAACAAAACAAACTGTTCCCCATGTCTCTCCTATCCACCAACCTACGGAAGCCGAGTGCCTTAGCAAAGAACAGCTCCTCCTACCTGTCAAAACACAAAGCTGCTCAGTAAGCCCACAAGATTTCACACGGGAGCCGAGCTCTTGCTGCTTTGTAGTGGGACAAATCTGCCTTTCTTCTCACTTCAGCGAGCACTTTGAAATACCCAGCCCCAAACAAACTGATGCGATGCAGACAGAGGAGGAAGACAACTGGAGCAAGGCACAGAAGGAGGAAGAAGGAGCAAAAGATGTGAAACAAAGCACAAAAATCTGTAAATAGAAACAGAGGGGGAAGTCAAACCAGTAAAGAGAGAGGTCAGATGGAAACAAAAAAAAAATTGAGATCAGCAGTTGACAGCTGCTACTGTATGTCACCCTCCACTAGCACACACAAATGCTTTATTATGAATGTCCTTATTACAAATATCTTCAGTCAAGATCTTCATCTCTAATTGGTCCTCCTCAAGATTGAAATACAAGAATAGACACACTTCTGTGTGCTGAGTGAACAATGTAAAAAGCTTGCCAATTAAATACCGAAATGAATGTGCAATGATGAGAGGAATAATGAAGAGGAAAGACAAATAATGGGTAAGATTAAATAAAGATAAAGACAGCATGGAAGGAAGACAAACACATAATCAACGGGTGTGTTGAACTGTTAATAAGTCTAAACTGATGTTTCTAGTTCTTCTCTCAACAGGACATTTTTTGCATTGATAATCGTCAAACCTACTGTAAACATCTTGCATCCGACAAATCGAGCATTGCTTCTCAAATTGATGGTAAAAGTTCTATTGGCATAAGTCTTCAGACATCATAAAGGCTGCCAAGTCTTTGCTTTCACTCACTTACTGCAGGTCTGGGAAACCTCTATAGACATTTTCTTGGGACAGGCATCATTTCAAGTAGCCTGTTCAATAGATGATTGACAAGTGATATGAGACATCTGTCTGAGACATCAACATGAACCCATCATACTGAATAAATGTGGCAGTCACAATGCTTTCCTTTGTGAGCCACAAGCACACAGAAATTATTACACCAAAGTCTCCATGATTGTTGCACAGTATATTTGCAGAATCAAGCTTTTGTCATTATACCTACAACGCTCATCATTTGGGGAAATATGTCAGTTTGTTTTTGTGAGAGTGAGATGAGAAGATTGATACCACACTTGTGTCAAAATATGAAGCTGACTGAGAAAAGTAGGAAGCAAAGTATGTCCGTCCAAAAGTATCTAAGGGGCTGTCTATATGACACCGGTATGACACATTTGGGTAAAATTGGGAATACAAGAACAATGGTGGACTATCAAGTTTTGTTTGTGCTGCTGAATCAAATGAGTTTATTAATACTTCTGCAGCTGCCATGATGTGATGGCTCACCCCTCTATGGAAGAAAAGTTTGTATGGAGGTGCATGGTGTTATTCTGTGATGTTTGATTGCAAAGTTACATCGCCCCCTATTGGCATGCATATTCCAGTTTGTGTTTTCAATATTTTTTGCAGATCCTTGTGTGCAAGGATTGTTTGACAGCATTATGATATTGACACAGAACTTTTTTAGTACTAGAACTATTTTACAAGCACCAGGCTCACCATTCCCCCCTTCTTCAAATCTTTGTGAGGGTTTACATATTGTATATATTGTACAATATTGTGGTCACCATTTTCCAGTTCCCATATAGCAAAAATGTTGCAGCTCAGATCCGGCAAACAGATGTGGACTTCTCAAGTAATATCACAGACCTTTTCCTCTGACGGAAAGCTTGAATGCTGGTTTAAGGTTATGCTGCAGTGTTGCCGATGGTATAGACATACAGAATCAGACACATTGGCCGTTTTTACACTGGGCAATAAGCCGCCAACAGGCCGGCCTTTTGCCGGCCCGGTCGGCGGTTTTACACAGAAGGCGGGATATTGCCGGCCTGTTTTGGTCCGCCAATTTACCGCCTCGGAGGGTACAATTATTTCTGCCTCCATTTCTATGTAAACACGAGGCTTAAATGTGCTGGCTTCTGCGTGAGACGGGCGGAGGTGTCGATGACATGCACTGTTGTGCGGGCCACCGGAAACAGCTGATCACAGCCGTCAGTCCATCACTTCATCCGCGGACGTCAAGATGAGCAATTGGAAAGCCGCTGAGATCCAGGAGATGCTAACGAGCTATTTGGTTGTGTCCGCTAACTGTCCGCTAGCTGTGAAGTGGCCGGAAAACTACGAACGGTCACTACTTTCAAATTAAAAGCCCATGGCTAAGAGCCCAGTTCTGAACTCCAATGGGGTGCAATGTAAAGTTCTTATTTTGAAGACAAATTCGTTGTCACTGTTCACTGCTCAACTTTGTGCTTTATGTCACATGTTTACGCCTACCCCAGAGGCGGCTTTTGGAAAAGGAGGAACATTACACCTCGTTTTTAGAAAGAGAAGGCGGCAATTTGCCGGCCTTGCATTTGAGCAAATGTGCCACCCTCTCTATGTAAAAGGGCTATTGTTACCATTTCACCACTTACCGGTTGAGAAGCAACTGATTTATTATTGGACAATGAAAATCTGGGGGGAAATTGGGCCATATTTTGAGGTTAAACAACATACATGACAACCTATTAGCTCACGTTAGCATTCAACCACTTCCTAGATACCATTACAGTTTGATTACATTCAATGTGCTTCACTTCCAGGCTTAAAGAAGTGTGTCGTGTGACACTTTGAAACAGTGATGTTAGCTAGGAAGTTGCTGGTTGCAAACGTTAGCTGCTCGCTAACAGAAGCTAATGGGTCATCAAATATGCTGTTTTACCCTGAAAGATGGTCTGCTGTCCCTCCAGATTTCAGTTTCTTTGAACGATTCTCTACGTTTTTATGATTTGCAATCTGGAATACAGCTGTACCACAGTCAAGCTTCCCACTCTGGGAATTCTTTTCACACAAATTTCTGGTCTTTATACTGAGGCAAGCTAATTGTCTCTTAGCTTTAGCCTTCTTTTACATGGTACTGATCTTTTCATGTAACTCAAGGCAAGAAAGTGGATAAGCGTATTTCCTTAGTTTGTTTGGGGGGGTTACAAAACTTCAGCTGATTTCAAGAAAATAGGAATTTGGAGGGTTTAAGTTGGATTCGTAAAGTGAGTGGTCACTCAAACCGGGGGGGTCTTCACTCCAAGACTAAACCGTTCCGCATCCAAACTCTAACTGCCCACACACACCACAGGCAAGGCACAAGAAATAAACTGAGAGAAATTATGTTTCCTGGATTCTACTGGCTGTATTAGTCACATGCAAATGGGGCCTGGTGCAGGCAGTGGAACAGCTGATGTGAAAAGACACTGCATCCTGAGCTCATGTGGAATTGGCACGCGGTTGGATTAAATTAATGTCACGTTCCTTTGTCTGATACGGGCAAGAAGTGTACCATGAGGTGATGCTTTAACAATAAATCAAGCAAAAGCATGACTAAAACTTTACCCTCACATTAGCCAAAACAATTTAACGCAACATTAACTTCAAAAACAAAGCTGAAATAAGTAGATTTGTTGGAAGTCGGAATATTATGACAAATGGCGGCATCACTTTTTTACCCTCGATGATGATGATGAAAACTAAGACTATGTGAAGCAGGGAAACTGGCAGGACTCACCCATGCAATTAATAGTGGTCACATTAGAGAAAGGAATGATTCAGATGTCTCTGGCTTCTTTCTGAATCCACCACATCTCGAGTGTACGAGCACAGGTCACGTCCCTTCTGCTGCATTACACATGCACGCGTCCTCAGCATAGCACTGAAAGACACGGCCCAATGGGAGTGTGGACGCCAGTGCAGGGAATAATCCGGAAGAATCACCTATTACGTATACTTGCGTTTTTATATGATGCTTCTGTTTATATTTCTAATTAAACTCGTCTATGGAGCTGGGAAAATCTGAAAGTGCATATACACGCATTCTTGTTCAGTCACAATGTAGAAATTCTACACTCCTGTGCATTTTCCCTGTCTGTCAATCACCCCTGAAGTGGTATGACAGCTTTTGACCCACTCCAGCGCAGCAGCTCATATAACCAGGCTACTAACCGGGAGATAATAACAGTGAAGCACAAAGCCTATCTTCTATGTGTTAGTGAGCCTCTGTGTGTGAGCATTGGAGTGACTAAGAAGCAGAGAAAGGGGAGAGCGAATGGATGGTGGGGTCACAAGGCTCCGAACATCCACTTAAGTCCTGTGAAAATGAGAATTGTTCAAAGCACTCAAAGAACCCACCTCATGCATCCTTCACCGTTCTGTTTTTCGGCGCTGGCAGCGACTCAGACCTGGATTGCCAGTCATTTTATTCCCCCCCTCTGTCAGCCAAATAGAATCCTAGACGTTGGAGGCAGACGCCTGATGATCATTGACATTGAGAGAGCTCTGCTCAGTGACCCCTGCGACCCAGAGCCTTAAATCTCCGAACGAGAAACGGGGGGGAAAAAGAAAAAAACAAAAAAAGGAGAGAGGAGGAGCAGTTTATGATATCGCACTTCAGTGAGCAGCGGAGAAGAGAAAAATAAGTATCAATTTTACGAGGGGCTGTAAATCAGGATGGGTTTGCGGAGACGACTTTATCGTTCAATCTGGCCGCCTGCTCTGGAGGTGTTAGCGAGGTTAGACAAGCGAGCGACGAGCACGCCTGCCTCGCCATAACAATAATCATCTCGCTAAGCCCGCGGCTCACGACCTGTAAATTGATTAAGGAGAGGATGGTGACAGTGAGATTCTCTGCGAGGTTCTCCGAAAGACGTTGCGCAATGAATTTGCGGGCCTTCATTAGATGGACTGTCTGTCCGAGCATGCCGAATCCACAGTGGAGACGATGAGAGGGTGTGAGGGGGTAATGGGAAAACTCCAAACTCATTGGCGGTGTTTATACGAGCTGTCTACCATGAAGAGAAGGGCCACGGCCTGCTTTGTCCCGAGATGAATAAAAAAATCATCTTCTCTGTCTGTTTCATTACGGGGAATCATTTCTCCCAAATCAGAGCAGATAAATCATTTAGAGAAGAACGAGGGAGGGTGTGTGTGTGTGTGTGTGTGTGTGTTGAGCGATAAAAAGCCTGTGTGTAAGTCCGCCTTTTGTGTCTGTCCACCCTTTGTACGTGTTCTTGTGGGTAGGTGTGTTACAACACCATGTTTGTGCATGTGTCTGTTTGTGTGACTGTCAACTTGAGAGTCAACAGACGGCACGAGGAAGCGGATGGTTATTTCTGTATCGGAGGGGGTGGGGGGGTCTTGCCCGAGGAAGCATGATTAAGATGCTGAATCAGACTCCCTGTTCAAACATCACAGCAGAATCATGCAACTTTAACTTCTTCCGACCCGTTGACACAAACAAGTAAGACATGACTCCATTCAACATTAATCAGCTCCTCCAGGAAACTCCAGGATGCTGCCAGGGAGGACTTGTTTATGCGAGATAAACAGTTTCCACGCAATTATTGCAAGGTCTTGCAATTTTGGCCCATTTTTTTTACAGGAAGAGTCATCACATAAAGAATGACGAAGATGATAGCTCATTGATGATTACTAAAAATGTTACTAATCTTTAGAAAATGTGCATTTACAGGGCAAGAAAAAAGACGATGTCGCCTGAAAACAAGTAAACCATCAAATTTTAGAGTAGTTTTCATTGTATGTTTGTATCCAGGATGTTTGTCAAAAGGCTACTTCATTAGAATCCAAGTGAACCAAGCTATCGTCTGCAAAGTGATACAGATGTATTCGCTGCCATGACACCAGACTAAAGAGCAGCTTTTGCTCCTCAGGCTGAGGCGGCTGTGGCTCAGGGGTAGAGCCGGCGTCTTGTTATCGGAAGGTCACTGGTTAGTTTCCCCTGGTCTGCAGGTCAAAATGTCCTTGGGCAAGATACTGAACCCCATACTGTTCCTGATGTGCTGGTCGGCACCTTGCATGGCAGCCACCACCATCAGTGTGTGAATGTATGTATGAACTACTGTAACTCACTTTGGACAAAAGCGTCTGCTAAATGCCCTAAATTCTCAAAAAGATGTTTCTTGTGTATAGCATATAGGGACTACAGCTTGCAAGTTGTAGTTGTGCAAGCATGTGTTGTAGAAAAACAAATAAATTAACCTTGGACCTTAAACACTCAAAGTACTGCTATTGCTTTTCACTAAGTGTTTGTGAGAGAATGCAATCGTCCTAACAGAACAGGAAGAAGCATGAAAGGACTCAAAGGAAAGACCAACACAAAACAAATTACCAATCAAACTATTCGACTGATGTTTTATGGATGGAAATGTAATTTGAGCCATCCATCACTCTGGCCCAGACTGTATTATCTCAAGAAATGGATGGTTTGTTATTTACTTTGGTGACTTTTTCTCTAACATCATCATGAGGTTGTTTTTCAGTCAAAATGCAGTCCCTCGAGGATGGTGTGATGTAGTGATTGCCAATTCCTGTGAATTCTGCACTACTGTGAGCGTTTTTGTCCAATCACTGCAGGTTCTTTGGCAACTTTGAACAATCATCATAATGATGCAGTGTCTGGACAAAACGGTTCCTAGAGGGACTGAAAATGTCTCAGCAACTACTGGATGGATTGCCATGCAATTGTGTGTAGATGTTGACATCGCATACATGAATCCCAATGGCTTTGTTGAGCACCTGACTGCACAACTGACGAAAGCTTCATAGTACATGGCACATTAAGCTAAAAAGCTTGACTTGCTGGGTTAAAATTGGAAAAATGTTGTCAAAATTAGCAAATAAATTCTTGGGTTTTGCCCAAAAAACGTTTTGTGAGGTCAATTATTATCTTCACCTTTGTCCAGTAAATTCTGCTGACTACATCCGTGATTCCAAGTGCACGTTTGTGCCAAATTTGAAGAAATTCCCTCGAGGCATTCCTAAGATATCGCGTTCACAAGAATGGGACGGACAACCTGAAAACATAACACCTCCGGCCTCTTCTATCGCTGGCGTGGTGGCATAACAATAAAAATGTTTCTGCGACCAAAAGGCGACTATGAAGCTCTGACGGACAGAACTAAGCAAACTCATGCTCAGAGAAGCAGACTGGAGTCCATGCGGACATCAGAGTCTGCGCTGGCATATGGAGCATACTGTGGCCTCCTCGTGCTTCCTGTGAACTGACAGGTTCTGCTGCCCCGCCGGTGAACTCTTACATCTGCCCTATTTCTCTACATAGATACAGGGACTGTATTGTAAAATGACATGATCTTGCAGTATTTAATTGTTAGAGACTGAAGGAGGATGTTCCCTCTTGCTCATCTCAGCCTGTCTCATTATTTCTCACACTCTCTTTGTCATGCTGTAGCCTTCTGGAGGGAGCAAGTGCAATCACTAATCGCACAATGCTGTTCTCTCCTACACCTTGTTGCAAGTCCAAAGTGGATATTACCCCGGAAATTGCCTTGTTAAAAATGTTATTCCATCATTTCCATGTCTTAAAGATTCCACTATCTTCGACTGTTCTGTTTGAAAGTTGTAATCTTCTTTATTCAACTATGTAGCTCTTTTTATTACCCGTGCTTGTGTCATCGCTCTATGGATGGCATTCTTGGTTAATTGAGAAGTCGTCACATTGGTTCATTTGAGTTAAAGATTTCAACTTGTATCAGATGTATTGCTTCTGAAATTGTGTACAGACATTCATGGCCATAAGATGATTATTCCTACTGATTTGGTTAAGACCCTTACCTTACCTCTAGCCATCACAAGGTGAATTTTGACGTTCGGTGACGGATCTCGACATTTTTTTGCTCACGTCATGCCTTTTGAGCTTCATCTATCCATATCATTTAATTTCTTCTGAATGTTTTAAGTTCCGTCCCAAAAGAGTTTATCCTGACTGTCAGAATATCAAATCTTTGTACATTTCTTTTTTTATCATTCATATCAAGCTGTGTAGATACATCTGTGATTACCATTTCAGAATTACCCCAGAATCACAAGCTTTTGATTTTGAGCTGAAACCTTCCAACCTCCCGGGTTGTTCCGCGTGCCTAGCACAGCTGGAATCATAAAAAATGCATCCAGTGTATGTTCATCCCAAGCGGCTACTACCATGGCTGAGTGGAGAAGGCAAAGCAGGAGTGCCTTGAGATGCACTTCATCTAATGGCCACTAAATGATGGCTCTGAGAAAACTCTTTTGATTGTCTGTGCAAGGAATGAATTAGTCTCTTTAGTCACCTCTCTCAAATTAATAATTGTTTGTGTTCCACTAGTCATTACGGTCTTGATTGAATTAATTTTTTTCTTATGTTTGTCTTGCCTGCTATTTTGAAAATGACCATATTTCGCTCCAATCTACATTTGATCCTATTTATTATTTATTTATTTATGGATGACTTGTCTTAGTCAAGCATCCAACCAAACAGCTGAAGCAAACTGGCTTCAGAAGTGTTCGAGCACATGGCCAGAGACTATGCATTCTTTATTCAGAGCTTTGAAGAATCAATAATGATCCAGTGATATCCACTGAGTTGAAATGCTGAGGCGAGGGTTGAGAACCAAATCGATTCAGCCCCTTCCAAAATCCGTTAGCAAAGAGGAGCTGAAAGCAGAGGTGCATGCCGAGTATGCAAGTCGGGGGATCGCCAAAGTTATTACATTTAATCATGAATGGACTGCGGAGGATTGTACTAAATTCCACAGCGATCCAGTCAGTATCACAGAAGTCTACCTGCTGATAGCACGAGAAGAAAAGTGAGGTGATCAACACTGACACTGGGATTTATCCTCTGGGGATCATGAATGCCTGTACAGTATTTTTTAACAATATATCCAATAGATGTTCTGGTGTTTACCTGCTGGTGGCGCAAGACGAAATGGGTTTCACAAACGCCAATAGGATTCTTCCTCTGCGCACCAAGAAAACCAGCGTTTGGACTCTGCTGTGGCTCTTCAGGAAGCACTTTTTGGGGGGGATCAGTGGGAGGGTACTGTATACATATTTCAATTCATAAAGAGAATGTTTGTCCTGGAACAACAAAGAAACAGAGAAATTGTTCACTGATGGAATTTTTTTTAATTTGCTCTCTGCCTAGAAAGATAACATTGCCAACACACAATGGTTTGCATCAACAGACCAGATCTAAGTTGGATCCCATGACTATTACTAAAATGACCACAGCCACAAATTTTGGTCAACACAATAGCCAGTCAGCCAGTAGGCTATGCACCAAACTGTGTCAATTCCTTCCCTCCCATATTTGCCCAGTGGACACTTGCGGCACTGCAGCGTACTGTGGCCCAAAAAGCATTGTTCCCATAGAGCACCATTGTTCTGCCTCTCCTTTACATAAACACAACATAACCTCCTGTGTAGTTAAGTTCGTTAAGTCTGTATAGTGAGGCGCCGTCTGCTGGCCTCGTTCATGTAAAGCTCAGTCTTTGAATCGGCCATTTTGGTAGACACCACACAAAATAAAACACTCAGTGTTGACACCAGCACACAAATCTCAAAAAAGAGACAAACACAAGCTCTTCTGCTAATCCTTCGGTCGGGAACACTTCCTGCTGTTGTTTTTATGACACATAACTATAACTGCGGTCGCGAGTGATCATGTGATTATCGCGGGAACTCCTCGGCCTCGCGACGCCAGCTGTCTACCGTACTGCGGCGTGGCGACTCAAAATACAACCACTGGGGATTGCCAGAGGACGTTGGACGGCGCAGCAAAACCGGATCGGAGCCGTAACGCAGCGGACACGAAATTAGGGGTTACTTGCTGCTCCGCTGGGCTGAGTGAGCTCAGTGTCGGGGTGATGTCTCCGCATTTGCGCTCGCATGTTTGAAGTGTTGCCGGCCCCTCCCACAACCAGTTTCATAAAACACAGACGACAAATTACGTGCGCTTTGATAACGACACGACTGCCATCCTCCTTAATATCAACTGGAAACCCAAAATGTCTCCACAGGGCTGACTGGAATGTGGCCGGGGGATCTGCGAGCTCAGGTTTATTACCCATCTTGCAGAAATTAAACTGACCTGACACAAGTGTGCGGTGGGGGCGGGGCGGGGATGAACCAAGGTTCGGAAGGTTAGAATAAGTTTCTGAACCTAAGTCCTTCGAACCTAGGTTTTCGGTTTCTGTTCAGAACCGTTACACCCCTAACATTTACACATA
>OMLP01025463.1:0-14829 GCA_900302685.1 Spondyliosoma cantharus | reverse complement strand
TATTATGTTGAGTTTTTTTACTTTCCTCACCCCAAATGTTTCCAACAATATTAAAAGCTGGAAAATCTGTAATTTTACTCTAAACTTCACTTCTTTCCTTTGACATTTACATCACAGGCAGATTCTGTGTCCCCTGATTGGTTAACTCACATTAAAGGTGATCGAACAGACTTTGTTTTGAACAAACCCTTGAGCATGAACAGTAACGAGAATCGCTATAACAACCAAACATGATAACAACGCTTGACAGGGATTCTATATCCTCCTTACGTAGATATGTGAAGTTAAAAATACAGGACAAGCTCGTACATTCCTCTGACAAAAGTGCTCCTTTATCTTCGCCAAAACCATTTTTCCCTCCACGTTCTCTTACGCTCTCCCCACAATTCCAAGAGGAAGTCAACACCTCACACACACACACACACACACACACACACATGCAACACGCAGACAGACACACGCACAAACACGTCAGGGGGAGAGGATTTCCAGGCAGAAGGTTAATTGTGGGAGTGTGTAGGTTGGGCCGTGGAACTGAACAAACACCAGCGCTCTGTGATTCATGGCACACAACAGAATAGCAACTCCTTAAAGCCGCCCACTCTTTTTCTTCCAGCTAATGGAGAGGCTGGAGTGCTTTTTTGGACGAGCTGCTCAGTCTCATTTTCTCCCCTCGCCGTTTGCATCCAGGATATCGCAGTGCTTTTGTTTTTAAAGGACTACTGAATTGTGGTATAGAACAGAGGTTGTATAGCGTCATGAGAAGGGAGGAGGGTGTGACTGCAGAAGAGAGTCCAGGCTGCGTCTCGAGCCAACTCAGCCAGCTGATAGTTCATGCTTGGCGTTAGCGCGAGTCTCTAATATCCACGAGTAATCTGTTGCCGTTTTATTCACAATCCATTTCATCACTGAGCAAAAACAAACATTTGCTCTTCGGCATGCAGCCAGAGAGGAGTGAGATGACTGTTTAATACCTCGCTTTGGGCACTTTAACCTCGCTAGTTATTTTTCTTGAGTGTATCTGTTATCTGAAACTCTGTGTGGGAGATCTCCCGTCCTGCATCCTCAGTATATATATACACACAATATATACACACTTAGCCACAGACTGTATGCATATATATACCGAGAGTGCTACTTTTTTTAATGCCAATATTGATATCAGGTAGTAAAAAATTCTGATAATGATGAACCAGCGATATGCACTTTTGAGGCGATCCCTCGGATGTGGTGAGATATGTTTGAGTTTAATTATAAGGTTTATTGTAAACGCCAAGTAATTCATAATTATAAATGATCCCAACCATCTTTTTCTGCATCACATTCTCTAAAAAAGATTTTTCATATTGACACATATCTGGCAACATACATGCTGATGCTGTTATATTGGTGATCGGCCAACTCGTCAAATGCGTTGATGGCCAACCCGACCTGCCAACCCAAAGCTTTTGACGAGTCGGGAGTGAGACTGAAAAATCAATTATCTTGTAAAACAAGTTGTACAAATGTTTAAAGTAAAAGCCTTTGATGCATTTGGATATTCATTTGGACCTTCCATCATAAGGGGTAAATCTATACTCGCTAGATAATGATTAAAACGATCCCAGATGTTGTGAAAGAGAGCATAATAGCGAGCTACTGATAGTTATGTCTTTTCTACCCGAGGCAGAGTCGTAGATAATTATTAAAAAATGTACCTGTAGTCAGCTTACCAATCTTTTTCCAAAACAGTGTGATAACTGTGCGGCAATAAACAGACCTGTTTCCAATAACAATAAAATGTTGCTTCCCTCTAAGTTCATTTCAAAGCGACAGGTAGGTGCAAACTGCACTGGCGTATTTTAGCCGGTCACACAGCTTGAAGCTCATTTTCAAATTCCTTCCTCATAGCAACATTAGGTAGAAATTGGCATTTTGTGGCGCCCCCCACAGTTTCTGAGTGCAGCATCACTGTCGTAAATACAAATCCCAGGTCTGCAAGAAGGTGTTATTTTAAGGTTAAAAAAAAAGTTACGTAATGTTGCTTTAAAGAAAAAAAAAAAGAAGAATTAATGAGAGGAAATGGTGTTCAACTTGGCTGCAGTCTGACCCTTTTTTTTTTTTTTTATCTCAACCATACGCGCATAATGTTAAGTTCGTCAACACCAAGCACCACACATCAAGAGAGAATATCCAGACGGACACACTTGCATTAACTTTGTTTATTTTAAAAAAACTGACCACTCTCAAGTATTGCTGCAGGCCTAACCACAAGCACACCCTGAGTGTTGGAGTACCTGCTAAAGCCATCATCTTCTGGGCACTCAGACATTCAGACATACAGTTGTACAAATCATTTGAGTCTACTGTTCTCATTAGCTACGTACAGTAAATCTTACAACTTAAAGTGAGACTAGTTGTTTGACTGCATATGTTCATCATAGTTTCGTGTAGTGATGCATTGTTACTTGCAAAGCTAAAAGTAAGCATTCACGTATAAGTTGTTAATTTCCGTCGAATTTTTCTGATGGCAAAAAAATTCAAATGTCTTAACTTCAAAGCAAACAAAGCAAGTATAAAGAAAAGCAATCAATTGATAAGGTACTGAAATGTGAAACTCTGAATCTGTTCGTGTGTCTGCCTTGGTGAGGTTGGTCTCTGTGCATCCCCCTGCCTCTTGTTCCAGCCCTGCAGACAGCTCAAGCTATAAATGAGTTCTTGGAATCGTAAAAAGCCACATGGCCTTGTTCCATGTGGATCTTGGAGTCAGAGCAAAACAAACAGAACAATAACACGGGATCACATTAATAAAAACTCGGTCACTGCGACCCACCAGTCCAGCATCTTGTGGAACATGAAGACACTGACCTCCGCCGACAAATGACCTGTGCAGGAACATATTAGGCTTTAGTTAGAACACTGTGGAACATATGGGGCATTTTATTAACCCTTGAATATTTCTACTTAAGAGAAAAGCTGCTATGTGCCAAAACTCTTGAAGGAGCTAACAACTCTGCTGGAGCTAGATCTTGTTTAATATAAGAAATCTAATAGCTGAAGTCTATTTACCTGCACTGTGCCCACCAGTGATTCAGATACAGTAACGCTGCCATTACAGCTGGTAAGGATTCAGGAATCTAAAGACACCTCAGCAGGGCGGATGCTTTTTGCTGTCACGGAGGTTTGTACTCAGAACTTTCGGCTTGAAGGACGCTCTCGTTACTCACAACACCGCCCTGCTTCAAAAATAAGGAATTGGATCGGGGGGTTTGCTTCTTGGGTTTCAGCTGCCTGCTGAGCGTCGGCCTCAGCAGGAGTTTGGAGGAGGTCACTGGATGGGTGCCATAGGGAGCTGAAAATTTGAAAATAGGCAGGAGGCAGGGAGCGTCAATTGCCTTAGCCCTGCAGGACACAACTCTCACCCGGGGCCCCGTCACTGGTACACATCTGAAAATGGTTACCCTCACACCTCTTCCAGCAGGGTCAGCCTGGGCCAAAGGATCAGATAATAAAGGGAAGTGGAGTAATCATTTGAAGTCGGGAGGGAGGAAACTATTGTTACGAAGCAGCTGCACAGAGTACAGTACCTATGCAGGTCCTCAAAGCTTGGAAGGTATGGAGGTATGTGATGAATTTTAATCACACACAGGTTTTTTTTAAAACTCTTGACTCCTGATATTAAACAAACCATAGTCTCAAATAAACTTCCAGAAACAACTAGAGGTTTGATATTTTACTGAGGGGAAACCTTGAATGGAAACACCGAAAGACATCATGACTGAAACGAAAGAGCTGTACGGGGACGGCTCATTAGCAGAAGATGGCTTCGATAAAGCGACGAACAACACGAACGTAGATGTCGAACTGCTAAGAATAGACCGAGAGTTCTTGAACCGGTTGGCTCTTTGGCGGCAAGTGATGTCGGCTGTTTGAACAAAGGCAGATTATTCAGTTGTGCGCAGCTTTGATAACTGATAGCAGAGGGAGAAAAAAAAAGAGAGGCTAAAATGTCCCTGATCAGATCAAAATGGCAGGAAGCAAGTGTTTTCATCATAATCTCAGCAAAGGTCTCTGTAATGGACTTGGAATGTAGCTGGGAAACATCAGCGTGGAGTTGAACTAGAGGGAGAGATGAAGGGAGAACATTTCTTTATAAATATATATTTTTTTTTGGGTGGGGGGGAGAATTTACTGAAAAAGTCCGACAATGACCTCTGATGTAAAAAGCAATCGGAAAAAGAAAGAGAAGAAGTGGACACTGTAGCCTCACCAACCAGGTTGAGCATCAAGGCAGATCAGGGAAACGAGCTGGATTAATGCGGTGCTTGTTTGAATGTGTCCACTGAGCGGGTTATTTCTAGAGGTTATATTTTAGCTTGTGCATGTGTGTGTTGGCTGACTGTGAATGGAGCGAATGAGTAGGCTCAGGCATGGGACCACAGCTGGATTAGCCGGTCAGCTGTGCTTTTGTTTACGAAGCTTCCAACTGCCTGAGGGTTTGTATCGCCTGGAAGTGTCCAGAACCCGAGACGTCACCATATTTATCTAACTGTTGCATATGCTGTCGCTTAAATCGTGAAATATGGGTTGAATGATATTCCAGTTTATCTTGCTCGACTGATGGATGAGTTGCTATATTGAATTGCTTCAAATCCTGCTCACCATTTATATTGCTTTAATAGAATATAAGACCCACCTTCCCTAATCTTGTTAATTGTCTAGCTTGTGCTTTTTTTGTGGCAGTCTAAAGAGGCAGATTTTGGCAGCCCCTCGCAGTGGAACCAAAACATCCTAAAGCTGTTCTTTATATCCATCACCTCCTGTGTAGCTTTTACTTCCAGTGTTTTACTGCTCGCTAGTGTGAGAAATCTATCTGTGCTTTTATTGGCAGGTTAAGACAAGCTCGGCTATAATGAGCATTAGGTTTCCTTTGAAAGCAGCTCAAATTAGCTGGGAAAGAGGGATGAAAATTGCTGAATGGACTTTACAGGCTCTTTTTATTCACCCCCATCACTGTAGTACGTAATCATGAAGTCTTTTTTGTTAAATAGCTCATGAATGATGCATTGGCGTCTACACTAGTCAACTCTGGGCTCGGGTCTAATTGATGATTGCTTGCAAACAGATGTTGGGACCAGTTTGAATCACGGTTGTTAGCAATTATATGATAAACAACAGGCTAATATGCTAATTGTTGCCAGCTGTCAATGATGTTATTCGGTGTGTTTACACTCCAGTTACAGTAAGACGCTCGACTTCACCTGTCCCCCCTTGGGCATGACTGTTCACCACCACCCTCCGACTACAAGGCAAGCCTACACCCCTTTCCGAAAAGGTCGCCTGCTTCGCACAATACACGTCATTACCTTGTTCAGTTAGCATAACATAATCAACCGGTTTTAGTGACCGCCAACATATGCACATGGACACAACAGTAAACAATGGATGCCTTGTGCACTTTTCATTTGCTGAACAAGTGGATTTCCTCCTCTTTCCACTGTTTTGGTTTCAGCCTCCCTCAGGAATGTTTTTACCGGGCACATTCCTCCCTCTCGGCTCATGGCTTTCCATGGTGTCTCAGTTTTGTTGGCTGGGACCTCGTGCGTTGGACGGCCGTGTCACACTGAGAAAAAGACCTCCTCAGAAATCAGTCCACATGGTTACAGCAAACCATCTCTCTCTCTCTCTCTCTCTCTCTCTCTCTCTCTCTCAAAGACTGCTGCACATCTGATGGCATGGAGATGCAAGAAGTGCAGGCACAGCCAGGACCACAAACTTAAATAAACATAGACGTCGCTCTGGATGATGTGGCAGACAAATGTGTGCTTGTATATAGTGCACATGCACATCCGTGTGCGTGCATTTGTGTGTTTGCCATACCTGCCAGGTGGAGGCCCCTGGAGTACCCTGACAAGAGCCATTAAAGTTTATAAGCGTGAGGCCCAGCTGTCAATCAAGCTGACAGGCTGCCCCCGTCCAACTCTGCTCTTAAATGAACCCCATGAGATCCCCAGAGAACCTCTGACCCTGCTCTGACAGGGAGCTGGGTTAGTATGGACTGGGAAGGGCTGAACCGGGACTGGCTGAGGTTATGGTGAAAAGGTTCGAGAAAAAGGTTTTGACTGAAAGATTGATGGTTCGCGTCCCCAGACTGGCTGGGAAAACTTTGAGATGGGATTGATGAATAAGCGCTGCTGTCAATCCAAGTAATGTTGAAGGGCCGACATTCTCGAGGAGATGAGCTCCTTGGTTTGCGTGTAGCGCTTTGATTGTGCAATCAGACCAAACATTGCCCTGCGTTAATGAACTCAAGGGGCTGTGTTACTGTCCAACACAACAAAACACTTAAAACACCCTCCAGTTACAGTTGAAATGGGCACTTTACAGGCAGGGCATCCCAGCCTAGTTGCCAGGATAAAACACTGGCCTTTAGGATTTCTGCAAACAACTGATACATTAAAATGTGCACGTGTCTAGGCCTCCTTATCATATTGACATCTCTACATGTCAAATCATGTTCACATCACACGTTTGTCGCCTGAGTGTCATAACTGAAGATGGAGGAGAAGGTTTGTGGTGTTAGGCAAGAAGGCTGCTAATCCAGTGACGGCAGTTTGAGACTGTGTTTCAACATTTCTAAGTCTGACACCACTGGAGATTTGTAAGGAGACCTCAGGACAATTTCCAGCTGTGTTTGTGGCAACAAAAACCAGATGTTTTCGATGAGACCTTGGGACATCTCCAGCTGTGTTTAAGCCAACCCTTGAACTTTGCCTAACCCTAACCAAGTGGGTTTTGTCCCTTAACCTAACCAGAGCATAAGCTCAATGTTATCACAACATAAAATACAAAATTGAACCTGAAGAATTATAAAGTTGCCAACATGTTTGTTGTTTGCAGAGATGCACATTGCCAATATTTATTCTTGCGATTGGGTTGTGCGTCCAGTGCTTCATATACTACTCAAAGCAAGTTGTTTTTCATACGGTGATAAAATAATAGCTATTAGTGGTTTCTTCTAAGCACCGTACTCTTTGAATATCATATTACATGAAATTATCTCATATGTCTAGTTGTGATAAATCACGTTACAGCAAAAATGCTCATTTTGAGGGCCAACCTACGCTTTGTACGTTACTAGAACACTCCTGATTGCGCTAAGAAAACAAAGGTTGGGTTTGAGTGATTACATGGATAAACTATTGAACTACAGAGCAGCTGATACAGTCACAGAACAAGATATGCAAGTTGCCTGTCGTCTGTGTTAAGCAAATGATGCACGAAGAGAAGCCTACACTCGCCAAATGGTAAATAACCCAGTGTAAATATTTGTGCACAAACTATACTGCATGTATAAGTGTTACCTCTGTCCGTCCCTGTATGCTGTATGATGTAGCCTGTCGTGCCACAGCAGGATTAAAGTATCCCTCTCCCCAGACTGCCTCTTCCCTCGGCCCCCGCGGACCCCTCCCACTCTCTATTTGTTTTAATTAAAAGAAAACTTCCAGCCTTGGCCAAGCGAGACCGGCCGACGATGACTTTTTCCTTTTTCTCTCTGACATTGAACTCCCAAATCTCTGGCCAAACCTCTTTTTTTTTTCTTCTTCTTCTTCTTTTTGTCTCCATTTACATGTTCCTCAGTTGGTCCTGTATTCCGTTGCCGTTATGATTGAGCATAAAAAGGGATGCATGTCGTCTGAGTTGGAATGTAAGAGCTGAATGGGCCTGTTTGACAAAATAGGATGAGAAAGTGTCGTATGTGCAGTCAGCCAAAGGGGAAATTGAATCATTCCGGGTTGGGAAAGGCACATTGGGGAATAGCCCTGTTTCCTCTGAATTGTGGCTTGGAGAGTTTCATAGGCTTAGCCGCACTCCCTGAGGTGTGTGTGTGTGTGTGTGTGTGTTTCAGTGTGTGCTCGAGTATGCGTGTATGTAAGCAAGCGATTTCCATGTGCATGCATCTGCGTACACCAGTATGTGTCCTTAGCGTGGGACACAGTACAAAGCACACATTGTAGTTTATGTCAAAAAGTAGCAGAGCTCTGGTTGAGTGGGAGGAGGTGTGTGCATCTGCAGGCTTATTTTCTATTGTGTCAGCAGCTCGAGCCCGTTCCCCACCTCTTGGAGTGATTCAACACCGGGCTGTGGTCCACATTCAAAAGTGATCCTTTAAACCAGGAGGGAACCGCATTAAGTGTGGTTTTGGTGCAGCGTTTCTGAACACCTGTCAGTCACATTCATAAAAACACATACCCAGCCGTACCCACTTTATTGAAGAAATGCCTGGAGACATTTAATGCGCTTGGCACTGAACCCGTGCCTACTGTGAACATCGGCTAAGTTTGTACGCCAGTTTTATTTCAGCGCAAGTGTCTTAAATAATCTCAAAGATGTGTATAGTGGATACAGGAAATTGTGCACCGCCTCTCTGTTTTTATTTGCTTTTGCTTTTGTTATTAGAAGTCGAGCAGGGAATGTGTTTCAACGTTATTTTCTGTTTGTTTCAGTTGGACCCCATTCCTGACGAGGTGCTGCAGCAGAGACCGAACGCCAACGCTGTCCACTCTATGGAGAAAGTTATTGAAGCTCACGGTGAGTGGATCATTCACACATGCACACGACATGCGTCGGCATCTAAGAGATGTACAGTATCTGACTGAATGGTATTTGGGTTGAGTGATTTTAGATTGGTGGCTATGTTTATATTTTGAGCTTGTTATTAATGGTAAAAAAAAAACCTTTGTTGATGCAAATAAGAGTTTTGATCTCTCCAGTGGTCCAGTGACCAGACTTTTACCCTCTCGTTGTCTTTTATAGGTAAATACTGGCGCTCGCTGCAACGCTCTGCCTCCACACTCGGTTGCTCGCTGAGCGAAGCCCTTCAGCGAGATACAGAGGAAGCAGAGACCGTCTCCGCTATGGCCTCATTGTCTGTCGCCAACAAGCACATTGGAAAGAGGTACATGGTGAACCTTCATGTACATTTAAAGGAATATGCTAAACATCCATTTGAACCACTCTTCCGAAACCTCAGCTGCTACAGCTACGTGTAATGCAAACAGTGATGGCGCCACAAGTGATTTACACCAACTCTGCTGCTTTTTGTCTCTCTGTGTCTAATATTACAACCGTGTTCATGGTGTTCTTTTTCCTCAGGGCTGAAGAGGAACCAATGGAAGAAGAAGCTCCCATGTAAAGAAGAACATCCCGAGCCTTTGACCACTGAGACCAGGTCTTCATCTTTTGACGGTGTCCTCATCCAGTTCCGTGTCCATTATAAAAGCCACTCCCATGTCTCACCCCTGCCATATTCTGGCATGTTATTGCGGGAGAGAACATGCAGAGCTGACGACAGTGGCGCTCAGAGGAACACTGAAGACGAGCGACGCATTCACTGATCAGCAGTGCACAGACTGATCAGGATCAATGTGTTGCATCGTCTCTTTGAAGACCTTGGATTATAAGAGTGTTGACTCAACAATCCCACAGTGACAACCTCGAGTGCCAGTGCTTTGAAAACACTAGACAAGAAGTACTTTTGAATGCCAGTCGGAACCATACGCAGACTATCATCCTCTTTTCTTATTATTCTGTTCTTTCTGTGCTTCATCGTCTCACTTTCTGATGTGATTGTGACTCTGCACTACGGATGAATCATTCCTGCTCTTTTACGATATCCGGACGAATGGAACAAAACTTTTTTCTTGCAGCTTTTTAACGCGGTTGAAGACGACAGATGAGAAAGGTCAGCGCGTGTTCTGAATCCAAACTGACTGACAGTGAAAGACTGTGCGTTTGTGCCTTTTTTCTTTCAAACCTGGTGGATTTTCTGTTGAACTCTTCGAGAGCTTTGCCTTAAAAAACAGGTTTGGGAACGAGGCCTCTTCTCCCCCAACCCCTTAAACATTTCTAACCTGGCAAGACATCCAATGCCTGCATGTTGTTGGCACATAGACTGGCGGACCTTGGCATGTTTACCTATAATTCTCTGCAAGCAACCTACTGTCTCTCCCTGTACCTCCACATTTCCTTCCCCGCCCCCCCTCCTCATTCTTAAAACAAATCTCAACTTAGAAGGTAGTTCCCAGCCACAAGTTGAAAGTGGTTCATTTTAAAGGGAAGTTAAAGGCACGGCCTCGTAGCCAGAGGACACGTCTTGGACGGCCATCTGATTTCCCTCTTTAGTTTTGAGGCATTCATTTATCAGCCATCCTAGCTACACACACACTCGCACTCAAACCAGGAGCGATTTTAAATCATCAGTTAACTTAGTCTTTGCATTGGTTTTCTCCCACAGTCGCAACAACAGGCGCGCACGCAAACTTGAACCATTAAAAACAATAATGGAAAATGCAACTAACGGAGCTCGAAGTGTTGTGTGTCACGTCTCGACAGCACCATATGACGGCCTGTCAGCAAAACAATGGTGAAAACAGCTGAGTTAAGAAATGTACCACTTTGATCATCAGTACAACCACACTGGTAGCATTCTTTATTCGCTGCTGTGATCGATGTTTTGTTCATGCTAGAAAGATTACGGTCCAAACCTTCAGCCACAACAGAACAATAAGGACAAATGGCATTACAGACCAACTCACCGTGACGTCACACCAACAACAACCATCACTTCTGATGATTTGTATGTAGAGATATGTGACATTTTCAGTTGTACAAGAGATGTACAGTTATATACAGTATACAGGTGCTGATTTCATTTTCTGCGTTGCGCTGCTTTGCGAGCATCTTTGATAAACCAAACCTGCCCAACACCCCAAACCCCCAATGACTAACTGCTGGCTTTGGGTAAACTCAGCATCTTTCTTGAGTCTGTGGCCCAAATAGGTAAACTATGTTAGTGAAAGCTATTAAATTGTATGTCAGCTACGTGGTGCAGAGAAGTCACTGTAACCAAACATTGTGATCGGTCCTATACAAGGGTTAGGGAGATTTTAGAGCATAAAAAACAATATACTGATGACTATCCCGCCACATCCCTAAATAAAGTATGAATACCATAACACTACAGTATTTAAAATACATCAACAACATCCTGCAGCGACTGCAGTATAATTACTGTGACAGGGAGAGGCGGGATGGTTTTGGTTGTTGCTGTAACATCCTGAGCAACTCCTCTCTCCTGCAGCGACGTGTTTGTGTGGAGTCTCCTCGTGACTTGCATGGCACAACGGTGGCCTAGTGAAAAGTTTTCCCAATACTCACAGTTCATTTTCATACAGTTCAGCGGATGCAGCGATTTACAAATCAGTCTCATTTTGTAGTTTTACTCCAAAATGTAACAGGACTTCTGAAAAAAACTCTAATTTTTAGTCATATGATTCAGATGAAGCCAAAGCAGCGACAGACTTTCATCTCTGGAGTCCACAACCTCTCACCGCTCACTTTTTTTAAATTAATCTCATACGGGCCAATTTGTTGAACCCAGCCCTCTCTTTAAGACAACTGTGTCTCCGTGGTAACAGTGACCGTACCACCTGGGATTTTTTTCCAGTGCCGCACAGCCTCCCACAGCTGGTTCAACATCTTTAGCCACCTTGTTAAGCACATCTGCTGCCCAAATGTCAGGTGCTGTGAGGCAGGTGTGTGTGCGTGTGTGTGTCTGTGTGTGTGTGTGTACATCTGTTCACAGACAGTGAAGCACAAGCTGCTCTGTATAAATATTCAACTGTATACACATATTTTTTATAGTTGTCTTTTTTGTGGGATGAGGCCGTGCATGTTGAGTATCTTTGCTACTATTAAATAGCGCATGTAGCTCTGAATCCTGAATCCTCTCACAGGGGTTGGGATAGTTATAAATAGTTTGGGTTCTTCACCAACGAGGAACTCCGCTCAGAGCCGAGCCCGCCAGACTATACAACACACCAGCCAGCAGCCTAGTTGTAGTCGAATTCGGTCGTCCATTTTGTAGGCAAAACGCCAGAAAAGACCAGAAGGATCATTACGTTACCGGATCTCACCTCGGCGCCAGACTGTGGTGACAGCTCTATTGAAGTCTATGGGAGATGCACGGACAAAACACACTAAAACCCAAAGTGTCTACGTCGTGTGAAACACAGCTGCACAGCAATACAGCCGACACCACGGGATGGCACCGAAGCAAGATCCAGCGACGTAAAGACCCTCGTTTTCTTCTTTTCCGGTTCCTCGCCTGTAACCGTTCTTTCAACTTGTCGCGGGCCAACTACCTTCTCTCCCCTTTCGTTCCATCTACGAGCTCAATCACGTTCAATGTATATTTTCAGCAAACAGGAAACAGAGTGCTGTGTTTTTTTTACTCTTGTTTACTGTACATAGGACATCGATCTCCTGAGTATTCCTGCCACACACATTCATTCGTCAATGACTGCTTTTGTTTATTCCTCCTGTCCTCCGGCTTTTTGTTTCTGGTCGCGCTGTCCTTTCAGCGGACGCCAGTGACTTCTCTCTGTACTGCTTCTACTTTGTTTTTCTTGTTGTTTTTGCTCGCTCTCCTCTCTCAGTCTCTCTGTTACATTGTAAAGCTGACATACTTCCCGACAGGTGAGGGATCAGACTCTGTTTTTAGTAACACGACTGTGTTTTCTGGGTTTCGGGGGGTTTTTTGTGGGAGGGTCGGGATGCAAATGTTTCTACTTTGTACAATGACGGACAATTGTGTATTTACTGTTTGTTCATAGTAGATTTATATATGAAAAGAAATGAGTATATTATATATATATCTATACATAATGAAATACTATGACCTTGTTTTTGAAATTGGTATTGAAAAATGAAACTTTTCATGGGTCTTGCGTACAGCCGGCCCTCGTTACTGAAGGCGCCGCGCACTGTACTTCTGCAGTTAGTTACATGTCGAGTAGCATTTGACTGGTTGTCTTTCTGTCTTTCAACACTGACGATAGTTCTTGGCTTTATTCGTCCCATTGGTACCCGACAACACAGTGGGTGTGTCATTGCCCTCCACTCAGCCTCATGCGCATCATCGTACCATTCCACACTTTTTAGGTCTCCCAGTATTGAGAATGTGAGACCGAAATTCAAAGTGACCAAAGTGGCGATCGGTTTGATCTTCTTTCTTAAAGGTTTACGAGTTCATCCTCTAACTGCAAGAAACATGGGATGAGTGGATTTGATTTGGAACGTGGCCATTTCTGTTCCTCGACTTTAAATCCCCTCTGATGGGTTTTTACAAATGATTTGACATAAACATCTCTAACTTCCTTATCTGACCAACGTTCTTCAGTTTTGATTTAAATCAACATTCCTTTAAATTCATCTAGTTCTCATTTGTAGTCTCATTCATCAGCTAAGTGATGCCGCTGGGTTTCAGTCCACTAGACAGGTGTTGGATCCCTGCAGGAGCCAACATCCAAATTCTCACTTATTAAGACCAATGATTTTATAGGGCTGCGTATTGAACCTCAATACTTTTATGGCGCCGACCAAATCTCCTCGATACTATCGAGTATCGAAAAATGTCTTGTCATTCGATACCAGATTTTAACACTTAACGAGTTAATCTCAGCAGCCACGGTGATCCCATAAACATGCAGCATGCCTGTTGTGCCGAGATCTAATAGTACGCTTGGTTACGCCCATAGACGGGGCTCACAACGTGTATTTGAACAGTACCAAAACATTTTCGACAGTAACCGGCTTATATGATTACATCGTCACATGATGATTGAAATCTCAATCGGACTTTTAAGGGGAGCACTTTATAATAAACATCATTTATCAAATGGTACATATATAGGTAATCAGTTAATAGTCAGTTCACTGTAAACAAACAAAATGCTTTATAAACCATTAATTAAGCAATTGTTTATTGTAAACTTGCAACTGATTTTCATGATACTTTGTAAATGGTTAATACATACTGTGTAGTTAATCTGTAATCATTACTTACTTACCACAGCTGATGTTTATAAACCTTTAGAATTGCTTAATAAATGGTTTATGAAGTATTTCATTGTTTGTTAACAGTAAAATAACTGTTAACGATTATTTAAATATGATTATTATTTCTCTTCTGGTGCTGCATTTCCCTGCAGAATATGACCAGAGAGGTCAAAGTTATTGGACTATTTCACTCATTCGTCTTCTGCCACTTTGTAAATTAACAGAACAAAGTAAACTGAGTGGATGTAAATCACCGCTTGCATTAAATTCTCTGTCATAAAGTAGATTCTGCACCGAATTCTGAAGAGATGATTGAGGTCTGAGCATGATGGCATCGCATTTTTAGTTTTATTTAGTATGCCTTACATTCCTAGCTATGTATAAGAAATATGATTTCCTTTACATTCCCATTACATCAGACACATTCACACTTTCTCCTCTATCCTTTGTCATTTTTGGGAAGATTTCTCTCCAGGAACATTTTCACATTTGATGTAAACGGAGGTATTTGTGGTTGGAACATGAAAATGCATTCAGACGGGCTTGTCCTGAGCGTCACCTAAACTTGCATACGCCGACATCTCCGTGCGTGTCAACACACATTTTGATGAGATGCTTTTCGGTAACCCAGCCCAGAACATTCCCAGAACCTTCGCACAGCGGTGCCAGTCATGGGGTTTCTACTGCTGAAAGCTTTGGTTTCTAAAATGGAGCCAAAACTAGCACTGTCTGGCTACTCTGGCCGTCTGTCTTCTTCACTGTTAGTCTTAACACAATGTCCAGTAACACAAAAAAAATTCCATTTTGTTATAATTTCCATTTAATAGGAGGGGGCATATCTTTTTGTTTTACCCCCATAGTTCAGTCCAGCCAGGTCCAGAACTGTTTATTTAAGCGGCCTGGTCCGACTCCACTCCATTCCTCTTTTCTCTCTGCATGATCCGTATG
>OMLP01025461.1:19376-31828 GCA_900302685.1 Spondyliosoma cantharus | reverse complement strand
CCAACAGAATAGAGAGAGAAGCCAACATTATTCTAGCAGAGGAGCAGGTGAGGGTTAAAAGGCGATCGTAGCCTAGTCTTCCAGGAATTAAAGGGAAAGAGCTCGGGGAAGCAGGGGATAAAGACGGGGCCTGTTTAAAATTCTGACACCTCTCCGCTATAAAGTAGGATTTCTGAGCCACTTGGGGCACAGGGAGGAGGAAAAGAGACTTAAGCAGATGCAGAGGGTAAATGCAAGGCTTTGTTATTTCTGACAAGCCCACAGAATGGAAATGTCATTAACCGACTGTAAATATTCAAACTCCATCTCTCTCTCGCTTTTCACCCTCTGATGGAGGTTTTTTTACAATGTTGTTTTGTCTTTAGGCACATGCATAGATAATCCACATCGCGCGGAGAGGAAGAAATTCTCTGAGACTTATATCAATAATTCAGGCATATAGGTGGAGAAAAAAAGAAAAGAAAGGCGTAGGTTAAGTCTCCCCACGTAGAATTATTCATTTCCGTGCATTTTGTGAGTGTGGGCCCTTTTTTCGAATTATGAAACTTTGAAATGGGAACAATGTCTTGCATAGTATAGAAGGTGCCGGTTATGAAAACGGTCGGTTTTGAGTGTGTAGGCAGCTGTATTACATTATGCTGAAATGGCTTCATAAGAATTTCATTGAATATCTGTAGCACACTTCAACTTGACGAAAGTTAAACTTTTTTTCCCCCACAAGTTTATAGTGTGTCCTCTGTATATATTTCACTGTATACTGGCAGATTCTGCAGCACACACAAGTAGATTTAAAGCCTTAGCTGCTGCCTAAGGATTTATTTACATTCAGGGACCTTAACGTCTTTTATAGAAAATGTATTCATGCTTAGTTTAGTCGTGCGTATCCCTATAACATACAGGCTAATTTGATAGAAAGACTAAAAGAAAAAAAGAAGGACAATTAAAAAGGAAAAGGACAGACAATCTCATAATGAGTAAAAGAAGTAAGACTCACAAGTCCAAAACCAAGAGACAAGAGATTTAGAGTAGGTACAGTACACACAGAAACTAGGCACAAAACACAACCCAAGCAGATGACAACATTTTCAGCCAACATCTTCAAGGACAAATGGAATAGTGCTGGCAGCCACAGAGCACCTTAGGGCAGCCAGCAGAATCACTCTCTAGCACCAACAACATATATTTGTCATTTAGCCCTCGGCAATTCAGTCCCCTTGAGACATTTGGAATGCCTCATCAAATGATGCCGATGTTCCCTTTCGCTGGTTTTGTGTTGTGTGCCCAAAAGCTGCAAGGCACATTCATCTTTGGAATAACCCAATCCTTTTCTTTCCTTCCCCCCCTTGTGGGTACGTTGAGAGGCCTGCTGATGTGGGTTATTTGTCCCCTCATGCTGAACACATAGAGTTAGTGTATTTGGGTTGATGTTGTTGCAGTGTGCTCCATACTATTGCAGCAGAGTGGAAGAAGACTTATAACCAAGGAGAGAAGCCGGGTGTTTGTGTTGCTTCCTAAATTATTTTAGGTGTGCTCCTGGCGTTTTCGGTCAGCTGCTTTGGTCTAGACTGAGTATCTTAAAATAAAATGATAGACTGCCAATTGATTTTTATGCAGATATTAGTGGTGCCCAGAGGATGAATGCTAATGACTTTGGCAAGCCCCTGACTTTTTCACCCTATCGGGGCAAGAGATTTCACTCATTCAGTGAAATATGAATTGGCAGAAAATCATGGTCCCCAGATGATGCATCCTAATTACTCTGATTGTCCTGTCACTTCTGAGGTTGCTATGTGTGGAATTGATTGAAATGTCCTAACATCTACTTGAAAGATGGCTTTGAAATGTGTTACACACATTCCTGTTCCCCTGAGGTTGAAGTGTAATAACTTTGGTTATTGCTCCAATGTGCTTTTAATCTTAACTGGTCTAATACTCGGCTGTATTCAGTACTACTTTGAACATCTAACATATCGTAAAATCTTAGAATCAACATGTTAGCATTGCCATTAACCATTTTCACTTATGATCTAAGCACACAGTAGGAGAGTATCCTTGTGGGACACGCTCTGACCTACTGGAAATTCTATATTTGGTTCAGACAAGGTGGTGCCTGGGTATGTTGAGAAGAAGGCCTTGTCTGTAATGATGACTGTTGATATCAACACGTGTATTTGGATGTGTCAATGAAATAGTGGAAAGCGACGTTGTCATCAACACCCCTAGTCGATAGCTGTGAATTATCCTGACAATGGCCTGCTCCATTCACACCGTTGGCTTAATTGGACTTTGTGGCCTGTAGCTGGCAGGGTAAAGTCCAGTTCCGCAGCTCCTCCGATCGCACAATGTCGAGTATATATAATACCTAGTAGATAAGGCTTGGTGGCTAATAGGTTGAAAAAGGAGATCCATCTGTTTTTAATGTTCCAGATATGCACAACACACAGTTGCATCAATAAACAGAGTACAAATCTGGATATTACAGAACCCTTTTCTGAGGCTGACCCAGGATCATGGTTATACCCTCCTTAATATCAATTGTTTATAAATGAGATAAACAAGGGTTAAAACAATTATCTATCTGCAGCAGAAGACACACAATTGTAATGGAAAAGGCACACTCATTATCCATCCATTTAAAGTCACAGATATCCATTCTACACACTGCAGCTCTGTGCAGGCAGCTCGTTATGAAGAATGGAAAAGGTACTGAACATCAATAGCATGCATGACTTCTTTTATGAGCCTTGCACACAGTTAAATTGGTGACATTTGGCCTTTAATGGGCTGGCTGAAAACTCATATCCCTTCTAACTACTGAATGAGGACTTCTAATGAACACCCAACCAGCTAAGAGAGTTAGTGGCTGGTACTCACTGAGCTGAGAAACCAGGGAAGGCAATTATCAAGGTTCCCAAACACCGCTGATCGAGGATTGCTGCCCAGAGCAATGTTTTTAACCTTGGTTTCAGAACCCCGGTTTTTGCTGCTGCAGCCTCGCAGCAGTTTTCATTATTAAACAAATGCTACTAGAGCCTTTTCAGGGACATGCTGTCCCGAATGTGTTATTCCAAAGCAGCTGTAAATCGGAAGCAAAAATGAGCCACACACTCACAAAAAAAAAAGAGAGAGAAATTCCAATTGAGGCTTGTCAAAAGTTGACATGCAAGCAGTTTCGGGGTCTTTAATTGCAGCATAAGCAACCAAACCTCCAGATCAGCTCGTTCATGATGATCTGAAAGGCCACACGGCACCAACTCACTGACCTTGCCAGCTGTAAACTTGCTGAGGGGGGAACATATACCACCATGTTTTATACTTCAGCATCACTTTTCATGCCTTGATTTTGAGCACAGGACTGGGCTATTGATCTACGAGTGAGGTGATTGGACGTTGCGATTAATGACCTCAGATGAAAGAAGTATTCCTCTGAGGTCCATTCCCTGAAATGCCACTAGATTACCTTCCACCTTCCACCAGAGCTTTATCATCGGTGTCAGTGATACAGGGGCAGGAGGACAGAACAAATGACGGCCCCTGAGTCACCAGAGAGCTGCGTAAGTGTGGAGGTAAGGTAATTTTTGTAAAGAGCGGAGTCTCCATCTCTCTCCTTCTGTCATTTATTCATTCCCTCATTCTCCCTCTTCCTCTCCTCCCTGTCCCGCATCCTAACTCCCTCTCTTTACTCACCCCTCCCTTTGCTCCAGCTCAAGTCCTCAATTATTTTCAGACTGCCAGGCAAGGCACTGTGGGGGCACAGGGGACCATTTGGACTTAGTACATTAAAGAATTCATGATTTGAAACCACCACAGCCCACCCTGACGACTCTATGATATGACTTTTCAGTGCCTGAAGCTCCTTCCTTCCTTCCCCTTTTTCCACCAGACTGGCTTTCATTCCCCCTGACGACTGACATTGATCTATCCTTGAGTCTTTTAGCTCCAGGACTCCCATACCTTAAACTTCTGACTCCTGACCATTAAAAGAAACAGAGCAGCCGATATTTATGAATCTGTCCGTAATGATTTCCTTGTCTGTTTCCCGTGTCGCCATCTGTAAATTGGCCTGTTGGTATCAGGGACATGCAGCGACAGACATGACAGCAGACAGCTGAAAAAGAGATGAAATGTCTCAGCATAACACATGGGATCAATCTATAGAGAAAGTGGGGGGGTTGTTAAGGAGAAAAAAGGGACAAGGACACATTATCACGTAGTGTGTTGCTGGACTTTAAAAAGATCACAAAATGTTGGCCATTAGTTGTATAAAAAGGGGACACGACACAGATACATATTGGCTAAAATAAATGTGTTTTGCGGAAAAAAAAAAGGTGGAGACATTTTTCTTTATTGTTTCATTTGTTTCTTCTTTGTTTTTTTTTTATACCTACATTGGACTGAGATTGTCTGTAAATGTCTAACTGTTTTTATAGCGCAGGATCATATCAGTCTCAAACAGCAACAACAGATCATCAATCCACATGTTCTGAAATGATGAGGAAAAACATTGAAAAAAAAAATGGAAAATGGAGAAACAGTGAATAAAATGGACAAAGGACCATGGGGAGAATAAAGTCATTAGCACTGATATGATGAATCCAATCCAAACAAGTCATCATCTTAGCAAAAACTAATAAATATTAAGAACCTAGATCACTGATATGTGTTTTTAAGGAAGATTACAATTAATTACCGCCTCCGCAGATAAAGACACCTTTCGAATGTGACAGATTTCAGTATTATCGCTGAAGTGTAAGTGCAACAGAACATGTCGAGACTCCACATCCGCACCCGCACCTGTTTGCTCCTCACAGGGAAAAAGGATGACATCACCAGTTTCACACATCACACAACAACAGAGTTTGTTTCAGCAGGAGAACGAAGGCACTGCAGACATCTACTGCCACTGCTCTGCTCGACGTGGCCTCATTCATAAAAATTTCCATCTGTCGTATGTGCAAAAAGAAGAAAAACAGCAACAAACCAAATCTGAAAAAATGATGTCAATTGTGTCAGGTCCACATCCCGCTTATGCTTGTGCACTTAAGTGAGCAAAACATAAAATTACAGATACACCCCGCCGTGTGTGCTTTTAGCTTTCCAAATAACATTTCCAGTCGTTGACTCAGTGCTCACAAAGTTAAATGAAAAATTGCACAAAAAAGAAAAAAAAGGTAAACATTTTCCTTTCTTTCTCAAATGCAACGTCACCACCCTAACTGCGGCAGCCGTTTATAAATTGTTTGGGCATTTCAAAATGTTTGTATGATCAGAGTGCCAACACCATATAAATGCCAGAATGGTAAAAAGCTTTTAGACAGTCAGTCATTCAACCTCTACCTTTTCATTCAAGCCCCTTTGCGCGTCTAATCTTGAATGTTGTTTTTTTTCTTTTTTTTTGAGAAGCATTCTGCTTTTCTGCAGTTACAGTGAAAGGCATGGCGCTTTTCAATATGATGGGAACATACTGCCATCTCCTGGCCGGTGTGGGTACTGTCACGATGACAGGACTTGGATGGAAATTGTCTTGCTGTCTGAGACATGTGGTTGCAGACTCATAACGTTGCTCACTCCTTGGAGCCTTTCTTCTGCTCTTCTGTAGTCCGACCTGTGTTGTATTTCTATTAACATGTGTTTCTTTTTTTGTTTGTTTGTTTTTCTTCTTGAACAGTGAAAAACAAATAGAGGAGCTGAGAGTGAGATATTACCAACGCTCAATGCCCTTACATGTGTTTCCAGAAGCAGGGACATTCTTCCATTCCTTGGCTACAACACCCGACACCAAACAAGCGCTCCTCACTGTGGGCGGCATGCTACTCTCAGTGTGAGTTCCCTAATGGCCGTAATGGAGGACAAGACCATTTATTATTACTGGGGGGTGAGGTATGTATACGGCTACAATTAAGGAGAAAAACATCCTGGTGCTTGTAAAGGGCAGTAATGTGACTCTGGGAGTGATGGATGCTGGGGGAATGAGTCTCGCACGCCAGTGGGAGTATCTTATTATCTGAGGCAGGTGGGGGATCCGTCATTGAGGTAAATTAGAGAAGGGGTGATAGGGAGAGGAAGAAATGGAGGAGAAGGGGAGAGGAAAGATAGGCATCAGGAAATCAGAGAGAAGGAAGGGGAGGGGCGCCAAAAAAGGAAGTATGAGCTGTAAAGATAAGTGAGGACAAGACTGGTCAGTTGCATAGTAACAGCAGGTAAGACTGGTAAGGCTACACTTTTATACTTTTATCACATTATTTTAGCACATGAAAATAAATGAATGAAAGATGATATAACTGTAAAACTGTCATTTCAAATTCGCAACGATGACTTCTCGTCGTTGCCATGGAAGTTGCCATGTTCATACGTGTGCATGTGACAGCAGGTGGAAGTGTTCCTTATGTATTTGCATAAAGTCTGTCAGTGTATATTTGTGTCACAGCACAGCCATCCAACAGAATTATTAAATTACCAGTCATTATTGTTTCGCCTGTGTGTGTGCACAGGTGTGTGTGTGTGTGTGTGTGCGTGCGTGCGTGCGTGCGTGTGTGTGTAAATATGTATATTTTTGTTTATATAATCATGTTTGTATGCCTGCATGTTTTTTTCTCTGCAGCCATCCATTGACATTATGGTGTCTTTGCGAGATCTGCAGTCATTAATGTGTGCCCGGAAACACATTCATGTACGCACATGCAGAACATGCCTGTGTACCCTTTTTTAATAAGTAGCTATCTGTTTGAATTACTGTATCTAGCTGCATCCACAATCACTGTTTTACCCTCGGGACTCAGTCAGACAGACAATATGGGTGGTCAGTAGCAAGCAAATCTCAATTACACTGACAGGTGACAGCGAACCGAATAAATTATCATTATGCACTCAGAGTACAGCCAAATCTATTACTGACTGGTATGTGTGTCTATGTATATGTTTGTGTGGGTGCATGTACACGTGTGTCCCCTTTTGGGCTGAACAACCATATGCATGAATTCATTCTGTGGGGCCAGCAAATGCCAATGAGCTGCCTAATAGCACCATTAGGCTCTGACAAATGAAAATACTAACTTACTCCAAAATGGAGATTCATAGGTCTCAGTGCAGTTGGTTTCTTAAACATCACTCCTGGGTCAATCTTATGATTATGTATGGCTGTGACATTTTGAACTGCCATTGATTCAAATGGAACATTCATGTCCATGGATCACAGTTATTCAGTTTGTACAAGAGGTGAAATTGTGGAATGCAATGTGGGTGGATTTCATTACCATCGGTGATTGGTAATGTCCAGCTCTAATACGGAAAAAAGGCTGCTAAAATCAGGCAATCAGGGAAGGTTAACTCTACGCTGACTTGGGCTATCAAATACCAATATTTTTATTAAGCTATGATGGACGTGATCTAATTGAGCTTAAGTCTGACTGACTCACAGGCTGAACATTGCAAAAGTGGGCGCTCTGTTCCACAGACGAAGTGGAAGTCGGTGCCCTTTGTATCCGAATAAATGTGAGAGGCTGCCCCGTGCTGTAGTACAGACGTGCTGATTTCTGATGGATTTGCCAGTGATTACTGAATAAATACAGCAAACAAATGATTAAAAATGACTTTATAAAGGAATATGATGTGGTACAGTGTCACATGATATTAGAGGATATTATTAGATATTAGAAGGATAAAGGGTCCACCCTAACCCTAACCCAGGAGTTAGGGTTAGGGTTCTTGTTCAATGGTGAGCTACTTAACTTAACATACTGAAGCTGCATCACATTCACAATGTCAGTTATGTAGGAGCAATGTTTTCCTAAACCTTACCAAATAGTTTTCTGGCCTACACCTAAACACACTGCAACTGCACAATGAAGGTCCATTGCATGCTTCGCTGACACATTGCAATGGTCAGGTTATTTTTTGGAGGAGCTGATAATTGCCCTATTCAGACGTTTATGTATGAGGATGCATTGGGATAAATGCATGATTTGGATTACAGTATTATTACCGTTGTACAATGTGTATTAATGTGGCTATTTCATTGCAAACTGTCACATTTCTAAAAGCTGTATTCATTTCTCGATTCATCGAAATACAACGTGTACACAAAATAAACCATATTGCACTGCTCCATCCACCTGAGAAAAGCAATCGGTATTTTACACATGAAGCGAGGGGGACTAAGGAATATCCCATTTAAACCATGCTGATACGCTGTGTAGACACCATGCAACGTTTTTTCCATCTCATCCTTATCTGGATAATCCAAAATTCCAAATATGGGAATAAAATGTCACGGTCCCCTATCTCATGTACATACCCATGACATTTCTTGAGCACGGGGTATAAACTTTGTTTATCCCTGTATCTGTGTGTGTTGTGCATGCGTCTAGGCATATGCATGTGTGTCTGTCCGTGTGTGTAATCGTGTTTGTCGACTGCATAAACGGGCCTATATTTTTAGCGAGTGCGCTGTGTGCAGGTGGACTTTGTAAATTCACTTTTCGTGTCCTTGATTTGCAGTGTCAGTGGTGTGCACTGAGAGACAGGTCAGTTTAATGCACAAATAGATAATCCCCGGCCTCATGGTGGATGCAATATGATAAGAAATGTATTGTCATGCGAATGTGCTTTCATTGATATCATCGTCTGCCAAACGCAGGGAGGAGGAGGAGGAGCGCGTGGGGGGAAAATTGGGAGGGAAGTAGAACGGCACTGAGAAACAGAGAGAACGACAGACACTAAGACAATTAGTCATAAAATGAGACGGAATGAGCACGGACGAGAATAAAAAGCCATTCAGTGGTACAGAAAGACGGGACGACAAAGACAGTCAGACAGCAGGAGCGGGAGATAGAAAGAGGCAGATGGGGGACATTAAGTCAAAGTTAAGTAACCATCGTCTGCTTCTTTATCTCACCCAGATATGCTAATCCAGTGAGTCTCTGCTGATATGAGTTTAACAGCCTGGCTGGTGTGCATGTGTGTGTGTGTGTGTGTGCGAGCTCGAGAGTGAGAAAAGACCCAGTTGTCCTTTTTCATCATGCTTCCAGTTACACCAGCACTGCTTAGCCGGTACCGGATGACACAGTTATAATCTCATTGCAATGGAAGTGAGTATAAGTTACCTCTAAGGCACTCATGTGACTGTATGTGTACGTGTTTGTGTGTGTGTGTGTGTGTGTGTGTGTGTGGAAGGTAAAGAACAGTAGAAGCACGAGGATTAACGTGTGCATGCTCACATGCAAATATGGGGCAGAGGGATGAGAGTATCAGCGCTAACGGGTTTTAGGTAATCAGATGTAAAGTGACAATTGGCAAAAATACATATTTAGAGCTAGCAGGCGAGGTCATTTATGCTTAAGTATATTTCTATGTCATCATGGCAAAAGCAAAAAAACAACACATTTGGACACATTTACCTTTGTGCATGACACAAGACAAGGCATTTTAAAGTATTTTTAAGAATCTTAATAAGAATCTTATTTTCATTTGTGTGAGTGAGACATATGCAATACGCTCAATATCTTAAAAGTTATTTTCTCATAACACATTTTTTCACCTGGCTAGATAAAAATGTGAATACATTGTTTTTGGCCCTTTGCAATCCATGTTCCAGAATGATAAATAAAGATTGTTTGTTGAAATGACACATTTATGAAAAGCAAAACATAATTTTGCCCATCTCCACCTTAACATGGCAACAGACCAATCCAGCGTTTTCAAGTGGTGTTATTGTTGGTGCCGCTGTTGCAAAGACATCTGGATCGTTTCTGTTTTTCTCAGAGTCACAAATAAAAAACAACCCAGGAAAAGCATGATTTAATATAATTACTTACGTAGCCTGTTAACATTTAATATCATTGTGCAATCGATATTTACTTCATATTGATACGTCGGAGCAGAAAACTTGTCTATTGCCAGTTTCAAAGAGTTTATCCTATTTGGAGAACAAATGATGTAAAGGTTGTGTGTAGTCTGTTAGATTATGATGTGCCTTCTTTCAAAAGTTGACTGTTTGACAGTAAATATATATATACGATTCATCCTCTGGGGAACATGACTATGCTTAGTAAATTACAAGACGCCTTTTAGAGGAGCAAATCCTCACAACTCATCTTCCACAGGTCTCTGACGCCATGTCTCATCTTAGGGAAGCAGATGTCCCAACATCTCTCTAAAGGGTTGGCGCAGGAATCTGCATCCTAATCTCCAATGGGATTGAATATGGTCCTCGGGGGAGAGGGGGGGCGTCCTGCTGTCTACCACTGGTGATGGTGTCATCATCCTGCTTCCCCTGGGAATTGGCAGTAACCCACAGAGCCACAGAGTTACACACCGTTAGACTACATACAATTATTATGTTATCATAACCATTAATCCATAATTATCTTGTATGTTTGCTTGCATTAATTCGCCCAGTTTAGCCTCCTCTCTGTCTCTTTCTGGTCCTCTTCTTTTTTGGACATCTTTTAAGACAACCTGGAAGTCAGGTAAATGTATTTAAGCAACATCCCTATTGTAATGTCTGCCCGTGTTTGCCCATTTTAGGGCAGGATGTCAGGATGTCTAATGTGTCACTTAACCATTCAAATAGACCTCATATTTAGCTTTTAATGATAACACATTTCTGTCCCTGACTGAGAGAAGTCTTGTTACCATTTCAAACCTTTCAGAATGGTCACAAATGTTAATGTGCAACTATATTTAAGAACGTGACTTTAGTTTGTATGCAGCTCTCCCACAAGTCTGATTGTTAGAAAATGTTTTAAAACAATCGGATGTTTAATGTCAAATATTAAGCACAATCTTTGCTAAAATTGCCTGACAGGGACAGAAACTGTGACTTCGTATCATCTTCCCATTCTTGTGGCCAATCAATCGGACACGCAGTTTTCTATCTCTGAGACTTGACCTAGTAACACATTTAGATTATCATCTAACAAGTATTTTGTTCATGTAAGGACATGTGAGTGCCACCTGTCAGCATGTGCGCAGCGTGACCGATCGGCCGCCGCCAAATTTGCACGTCTAATTCGAACAAACCTTGTTTTTGTGTTCAGTGACGTGTTGGCGGGCACGCCGCGCTTCAGGTGTGTCCAATCGTCGCACTGCTCCTAACGACTGCAGGAATATAAAACAGTGTACTCCTACGTACATGCTGTGAAATCCATGATGCACCGAGACCCATGCATGTTCACTGACATGCGCACACTATCACACACCAGAAGTTGCAGAACCCCTTTGCTGGTAAAATGACTATTTCAGGCCCCAATGGCTAAAGTGAATAAGGCTCCATTAACTCCATCTCTCTCTCCATTTTTTCTCTCTCCTTCTCTGTTTATTTCCTCTCTTCACTCTTTCCTTCTTTCTCTCTCCCTCTTTTCTTCCCTGCCACTGCCTTCTATCCATCTAACTCTGATTCTCAGCCCTCTCTCTCTCTCTCTCTAATATCTCCCCTGCAGCCATTTTTCAGGACTCTACGGGGAGGGAAGCAATCTTAGATTTATTCTACCTCCAATTTCCAATTTGAGAGACCCCCGCTGCTGGAGGCGAATCTTCAGAGGGCCTGATGTGGGTCGTCCGGTTAAATTAAAGTCTGTAAAAAATGGCAAAATATTCCCCCTGTTTATAGAGCAACAAGACCAGAAGACCAGCCGTGTTCTGTTACACGGAGTAGTGTGCATCACTTATCATCGCGGACGCCAGGGTCTCGACTCAGGGCCCCATTACTGTTATGACACGAGAGGTAACATGACTCAAATGGGCTAAACCCAGGGTGAGACACAAATTTGCCCAGAGCTAAAAAGCCATGAAAAAACCCTGAAACAGAATGGCTCTCATGTGACAAGTAAATGCCTCAAATAGAGATGTTGGGCTAGACTGTAAGATTTAGAGTCTACTCTCTGTATATGCAACTTTATATGCTTGTTAAATGCCTTTTGTGTCACATTATTTGTTGCACAATGTGTCTGGGACGTACGCCGTATATCTTCAGACGAGACATTCAACAGTTGCAGTGGGTATCGTTCACAGTACAGTGAAAGCTCTCCCAGTCAACCACGTTACTGCTAATCTGACCCCCTGCAAAATAAGACCCCATCCATTCCCAAAATGCCCTTTGATAGTCCATTACCCCTGAAAAGAATACAGTCTCCATATGTCCGTTCTCAAATCCTCGCACAAAAGAGCCACGCACACAATATTTCTTTTCTGCTCTTGATCTCACTGAAACACTGTCTCCCTCTCTCAAAAAAAAAAAATAACACACTCACTCCCTACCGCTCCCTGCCGTACACACACTGTACTCATTGCATTCACGCTCACACAGCACACAGTCCTCTATTCCCAGTATAAAGCCCGGAGACAGGTGTTGGATTAGCTTTCTGGAAGAAAAGAGCTCAGCTCCTTTGATAGGAGTTGAGCTGGCCTGGAGAGCAGGGAGGCAGGTGCACCACGAGAAGAGAGGAAGGGGAGGG
>OMLP01025461.1:0-15994 GCA_900302685.1 Spondyliosoma cantharus | reverse complement strand
AAAAGACCATTACTGTAGCTGTATAATAAATTACAGGCTACAGTAAATTCATAGTGTTATACTGTTAGTATTTCTACTGTAACCTAGACACAATTTAATTGCGGAAATACAGTATGTTGTACATTGCGATACTGTAGTAAGCATTTGTAGTCATGTCATGTGTTTCTCTTTCATGCTAACCCAACCGTCTGCTTCTTAGCATATTTGCCCATAGCATGCATACCTTGTTGGACCACTTGTAAGCCTGTTAGCCTCTTGTTAGTATGTTAGCATGATAGCTTTTTTAGCTTGATGGTATGTTAGCCTGTTGTTCACATGCATACCTTGTTGGACCACTGGTAGGACTGTTAGCCTGTTATTAGCATGTTAGCCCATTATCAAGTGTACCTTGTTGGACAACTTGTAGGCCTGTGAGCCTCTTGTTAGCATTTTAGCCTGTAAGCATGTGTACCTTGTAATAAAACTACATTAATTTATTGCTCAATTGCTGTGTGGGGCTTTACTTTAATTACAGTGTTTCTGAAATGCACCATTTTTAAATTCAAAACGTAAATTAAAATTCACAGTCGCTGACTGTAGTGTTCCAAATTATTACCCATCATGCAATGCAAAAGCATGATTACAGTAGCTTACTTTGTTTGTTAACAGTGTAGCCTATATAATTGAAAACAATTTATTCCACCTAAGGCAGCCTGTTATGTCAGTTTTCCCCATCACACAGAGGTTTTAATCCGATTTTCCCTAGTGTGTGTCCCCATTCTTTGACAATGCATAAATGCTGCCCCAGTTTAATGTCTGTATAGCTCTAACTCTGACAGCTTTGTCCCACCGAGAAAGATCACTTCCATCAGAGCAGCAGATTTTTGCCCCCTCCAGTCAATGGTCTATGAAATACAGCATGGCCCAAGTGGAAAGTCTGAGCTTCCAGGTCTGGTATGGCACAGTGACAGAGAAATCAATAAGATGAAGAATGGACAATAACACCAAGGCTAAGGTTCCTGAGATGGATAGATCAGGTGTCCCTCCCTATCATCCATCATGAAATATAGTGAGGTGGGTGGGGGCAAATACAAGACAAGTAAAAGCATGTTTACTTGAATAGGCGTATAAAAAATATATATTTATTTATCTGTTTATTTAGCCTTTGAGTGGAAGATGTGTTGATATGGAACTGAGATTTAGTTTTAGATAAACATTTTGAGTATCTTATAACAATAATCTACCGCTGCCTCCATGTCTTTCAATTTCATTCTAATAAAAAAGGTGAGATATTATGCAATTATATCAAAGTTATTATTAGTCATCGTCTGAGCTGATTTCGTGTCAAACACTCCTTGCACAAAATGTTTGAGCTGAAGTACGAAGTCAACATACACCCACATACTGTATCTGCAGAGCCTTTATTTGATGCAGGACTCATGACGCCCAGTAGATGTCAGCCTTGTTAGCAGGAAGTCATTATTGTATCTACTACTGGTGTTTACAGTGTGAATAAAAAGTTCTGTGTTGGGCTGCTTTAATGATCAATCAGGGAAGATAATTAACAACACTACTATCTTGATAGCATGTCTGTTGAATCGATTATTAGAAAATATTTAATCATAATAAGATGCTGTACAGAGAATATGAAAGACATTTTGACCGGTTTAGATCTCTGGAGTACTACTCAGTGAATCCGACTGACTAATGGCTGTCTATGTATTTCGGATACAGGTTTGATGAACTTAAATAACACTTGACTGACTTAATTGTATGTCAATATCTGACCATCCACTCTTGGAGGAATTATCTCCCATGTTATGTCCTCTTGTATGTTGTGTTTGTGTTTTTACTCACCTCTGCCTAATTCTTAAATCTAATTTTCACTTGAGGTACCATACAGGTCTGAACTGAACTGAACTGAAAAGTAAAGAACCTGCACAGTCTCCACAATAACTTGTACAGTATTCGATTTTATTAGATCGTATGAAAGATTTGGATTTAGATTTGTACGAAAGCATCAAGAAATCAACACCCATCCAGATTTAAGGTTTGCGACTACATCCATGTAGTCGCAAATCAAAACCAAATTATGTTTAGATTTTTTTCTGTATTTCTAATGTACAGAACCTCAGTGGGAGTGTTTTTTTTTTTTTTCTTCTTCGTCTCTCGCTGTTGAGAGCGAATCGGAGATATGACTGTCCACCTGTTTTGGTTTAAATGTAATCCAATGTAATGGGGTGAAGTCGTGGGTCAAGATGAGCTTGAGAGAGAAAAAAATAATCTCACACCTAAAGGAAACATGCCCCCTACTTAATCCGAAAAGGTAGCCAACAGAAGACAATAAAGGCAGATTTATGACTAAAAGCTTGGGGATATCTTGCAGTAGCAAGACAACGTGTTCTGTAACCAATTCATGCGGAAACCAAGGTTACTGAGCAAGAGTTCCCGTGAGTGATTATTTCAATGGCATAAAGCTATACTTTTTAATCTAGGTGGACGGAGATGACACTTTGAGTCACCGAAATAAGAAGAAGCCATCCTATTTCCCCTTAACTGTGGAGAAAAGGTCCGGACTTGGGCATTTATTCGTCATTATCAGTAGCAGTAAAGCACATAGTGAAAATACGTATATTGATTCAAATGATTATTGCCTCTGTAATCAGCTCATGTCATACCACTCTCTTGTACACAAGGCATGTCTAACGCCGCGATGTAGCTGTAATGTAGGTCACGACGTCCTGCCAGACAGCCAGGTAGCACTGCCCTACATCCCAATTACTGCAGGCCCTCTTGTTTCAGTCTAAATGATCTAACAAACGGACAAATATGACCCACATTACCGACACTTTAAGGGGTAAATTTGTCATTTTGAATTTTTTTTCCATGTCACAAGCTAAAACTTTGTTGCTTTCTTACATAATCGTCATCGACCTTATTAGAGGGGACAGTTGACATGTAGTAGCTTTGCTGCTTTGTTGTTTCTGGTATAGATTCATATCACTTTCTGTATGATTAAGGTCAGTGTACTGCAAGGCATTAACTGTGTTGCATGTGAGGGTAGCATCTCTGTGAGCCCCACACACTCTCCCATAGCAGTGATATATACACTGTGTAAGTGAAGCATATACCATTAGTATAAATGCTCCATTGTTTCTTTTGCTCCATGACTAATAATCTCTCCCGACCCCACCACCCCATCTCTCTCTCTCCCCTAATGAGCTGTGGTCTGTTATCAGTCATTACGGGAAGCCCGATTATCCAACTGGCATTCTGCACACGCACACAGAGAACTTCCTGAAGGTGACCTTTTCATGTCGCCATAGAAACCGACTCTCTCTCCACTCTGAGATGCTCAGCTTGTACACTGAGCTTGAGTGAGAGAGAGAGAGAGAGAGAGAGAGAGAGAGAGAGAGGGATGACAGAACATTTTATTCCAAACAAAAATGCATTTGTACGAGTTAGCACACGCACAGAATGATGTGGCAGCGCAGATTATTTTGTTAATCAATGATAAATAGATATGAACGTACCTATTATTAAAAAGCTTTTCCTTATTGCGTCTTATTTAGTTTTAAAATAGGACTGTAAAGGTGTGTTATGTCCTCTGGACTGAGGCAGACACAAACACACATATGACCATATATTGCTCAAAATACTTTTTTTTATCATCAAAACAAAAAATGGTTGTAAAGGATAAGCTTTTTTCCACTTTATGTGTAGTGCACTACTTTGCGTGATTGAAAACAATTTCTATTGTTGCTTACAGGAATTGACTGCGGTGAGAGGTATTCTGGGATGTCTAAAAATATACTCCGAAACCACTTAAGAAACAACAACGCACAGGACCTCTGAAAGATGTTAAAGGCTTGTGTGTATTTTGATTTAACACCAGTACAAAATGAGAAGTAAAAAGTTTGCTTTTGAGAAGCGTGATCTTGTGTGCCATCAGCCACTTATTGGAAATCATGAAAAGGCAAATGATATCTTATACAGAATACAGAAGAATATACACTTACATTACATTTAATTTCCTATATCAACCTTGCATCTCAAAAATGATGTTGTATTGAGCAACCATGACTTACATTTTTATACCTACCTTTAGTATACATAAAACATCTGTAACACTTTATGTTAAGGTCCTCATTATAAGCATTAGTTAAGAGACAATAAGGCCTTTGTGAATCCTTACAAGATACTTGTTAGCATTAATAAGACTGTATTAGAGTTATTAACAGTATCATACACATGTTTCTATTCTAACTTTATAGCTTTTTTCCTGTTGCTTTAATAAGATTATTATGAAATTGGCATTTTAAGGTTCTTAACTAGGTCTTATAGATGTCTTATCATCCGATAATAACCATATTGATTATGTTATTATTTACAATGATTTTATGCATGTTAATAAGCATCTTATAATGATATGAGGGTCTTTTTACCTGTTTATGTTTATTATAAGGACCTTAATATAAAGCGTTACCAAAACATCTAAGACTGTTATTTCTAGATACATCATTTTACATTTAATCAGAAATGCAAAGTAAACAAGGATTGCTAAAAAAAGACGCCTCTCCTCATACAAGCCCATCGAAATGCTCCTCTGACGCACGGAACAAAATGGCCTCTCCTTCGAGACATAACAGCTTCTCTTCAACTCACAAATATCCCCAAGATCATTGTCATGGCGACAGCTGCTCCCGAGTCCCGACCCTCTCATTTCCCTTCACTGCCTCCAGTTCAGCTGATGTTTTGTGCATACTAACCTCTCCTGATCCGCCTGCTAACAGAGACATGTCATTCACCTTCTGCCAGTCAGCTGTCAATCCTCACCTATTTGCCTCAGCTCATCATCCGGCCCAGTCACCTGTCCGGCCATTCATAATCAGTCTCAGTGTAGCTGCCAGTCCTTCTAAGTTTTTGCCAATTTGTTGCTACAGTGATCCTGCTTTTATTCTGTACCGTGTTAGCTCTCTCTGTATTGTTTGCCCGAGGTGACTGCCCTTTCACCGCTGACTTTAATAAACACACTCTGCCTCCTGAGTCGATGTTTTGTGAATCAAAACTGCAGAGTTATAAATATTTCTGCTCTCTGAACAGCCAATTGAAAATTAATTAATGTTGATTGGTGTTGCGTAAGTACAAGTAGGAGTCATTCTAGCTGTCACACTGTTAGAACCTCAGAGAGGGAATAATCAGAGCACTAATTAATCCCTGGCTATATTTATGTGACTCAAATTAAGTTCCAAAGCCAGACACAAAGGAAGCCAACATTTTCCTGAGGATATCAAAAACTTTCTAACACTCATCTCCTTCTAGTGGATTCCAGTGTGGCATTCCTTTGGGCCAACGTGGCAAGCATTATGTCTAATGTCTGATGGCCTGGTAACTGTCCAAAGCAGAAAACATCCATTTCCTCAGGCCATCTTGATCTCAGTGCTATGAAAAGGCAGAGTAAAAACACTTAGTTGCATTAATAAGTAACCAGGTTTGGTTAGTGATCTAGTGGAGAGGGTGCTGGTTTTGAACAATCACAAACACAACAGCGGAGCACTCCTCATCAAGTGAGTGTGTCCTTCACTATTGTTTTACCTCGGTGTCTACTGTATCACTCTCCCTCTCTGCCTTCATTGTTATTTATTTATTGCTGTTTCAACAGATATTCCAGTTAGTCCACCGTTACCTGGGGAAGGAGACCTGGAAAAACAATGCCTCTTCCTGTTGGGGGAATGAGTCATTAACCTACTCTCTAAAATGTGTTCTTTCATTTTCCTGGAGGTATCTCTTCATCAGAAATCACAGGACATAGATATGTTGGGTTTTAGTGCGATTCTCCATGCAGCTCCCATAGACTTCAATCGACTGACACCACAGTCTGGCACCAAAGTAAGATTCAGTGACTTAGTGGCCCTTCCTTACTTGGCAGACTTGCTTCCTTTGTGCTGTTACGCGACCTTCAGTTTTGCAGGAAGAATTGAACTCAATTAGCAGGTAGATCGTGTAGTGAAATCAAGGTTTAGGGAACCAGTCTATACATACAGTAGATGTTCTCATCTTTCTAAAGCCATCACTCTGTGCAATCAGTTTTTACTTCAGAATCATCAACAGAGGTAAAAAGTTGTCTATTGCCAGATTATAATCTGAAATGATACCGAGGCTCACCATTCACCATTTGTCTCAAACTACCTAACTCACTGTACAGAATGTACAAACTCACAGAGGTAGTTAGAGTAGAGATCAATTCTGCCACCACAGCTCTATTCATCTCTGTTAATCCACTAACGGCTGGCTTCAGCGTTCTCAAGAAATGGACATGAGAACATGTAGTGCTGGGCTTCGGAGGAAATGCTTAATGTCTAATTCCATTACAGTCAGCCCACAGGGATGATGATACTCTGACCTGTAAAAAAGTTCCTCTCGCTCACTCACTTGTTTTCTGACTCCGAATGATTAAATCATTGAAGGGGGTTTGACGTAGTGTGTGTCGTGATGCTGCTCGTTTCTTGGGGTCCTCGTACCTTCTTGTTGAGGAGGCCGCCGAGATGGTGACGAACACTTCCTTCGACAGTGTACGTCATTGACGGGGCTAAAAATAGACTGCCCAGGAATGTGACTGGAATCCTGTGTACAGTGTGCGTGTGTGTGTGTGTGTGTGTGTGTGTGTGTGTGTGTGTTGCATTATGGTATACCTGTGGATTTGGGTGCACAACTTGAATGCCCTTTTATTCACCTCACTTTCTATCTATCTATCTATCTATCTATCTATCTATCTATCTATCTATCTATCTATCTATCTATCTATCTATCTATCTATCTATCTATCCATCTGTCTGTCTGCATTAATTCATTCATCTAGGCACGACTGTTGCATCTTGAATGGATGTTTGTTCTGTTCAGCTATACAGTGCCCTCCTGCCTGGTTATTTATATTCGCCATTGAATCATATTTTGTCATGGATGTGACGCATGCGCAGTAGACAGCGTGAAAATCTGAATCATCGACGGAGAGAGAGAGAGAGAGAGAGAGAGAGGTGACTGTAGAGTGATGGGACCCGGCTGAGGGAACAGCAGCGAGTGATCACTCTCCGAGCTGCTAATGACAGGTAAATGGCGATTTAAATTATTTCAAATCATATGTCTAGAGTTGCAGAGGCTCGGTCGGATTGGTGATTCCGTAGATAAATCATATCGGAAAATCATATTTCCTTGCGCGGATGCCTCCAGCAGTGTCACATCCTTGCGCACAGAAACCCTCTTTGCACATCTGGAGGGAGGAAAATGTGGAAAACAAATGTTGTTTGTAAAACTTGTGCTGACACCCTCACCCGGGTCGCTGGTGTCTATCTTCATTGTTTTATTCTAAGCGTCGGTGTCATGATTAAACGGGATTAAACTTCTTGTACCCGAAGATGTCATCCTTTTTTGAAGATGACATTTTGCAGGTGGTAAAGACGTCAAAGGAGATGATTTAGAGCAAATGCTCTGATGCAAAGTCAAACCTTTTTTCTTGAGTTAGAACTGGGAGAAAAAGCGTGCAGTGTGTCTATTTGCGTCTCATGGGGGGTTGGGAAGAGGACGAATGGATGAGGTCTGTTTTCAGACCGGCGTCACATATTACGTCTGTGTGTTTTCCTGCTGGGCTGAGAGCTGGATGGTAATAATGGCGCTCAGCACCACGGCCAGCTCCCGGTTCAGCGGTTCAGAGAGACTGTTGTGGCTCAAGCAGGGTTACAATTGGATGGCTGTATTGACAGGATTGGAATTTTATTTGAATTGATGTAGATTATGATTGTTTTTAGTTGGATTTCCTTGCGTGTTGTGTGTTTGGGAAAAAAATGACAGATAAGAGGAGGATACACCTAGATAAGAAGGAAAATGACCTTAACTGTCAGCTCATCTTTCCAAGATATGACATCACATGCACTTGCAACAACATTCCTTATATTTATTGGTATGCCAACACAACAACATGTCACCAAGCACAACCTTTCAAGACATGTTTTCTGTAATGTTGTGTTATCTGAAATGTTGTGTTATCTGAAGTATTGTTTCAAATTAGCCACAGTTGGTGTACGACATTGCAGCCATCTTCATCAGTTAATTAAATGACCTCATCTTTAAGTCAGATTGGCCTATTTACTGTACATTGCTGGTATGTCTGTTTCTGTATGCTTAAATATTGTTCTTTAACCACAGACGGTCAAGGGCATAACAGTGGTATTTGACATTGTGATGAGAAATGCAGTCGCACTTTAAATAAAAGAGAAAAGGTCAGAGAATGCTTCCGTGAGGGACACCGTGTTCCACTTCACACAAGTCGGAAACAATTTCACAAATACCAGTGAAGGAATTCCCTTTCTGACAAGTATGAGTGAAATTGGACTGTGCAAAGGACACCTTCCATTTCTTAAGCAGATCAGTTTAAATATGATCAACTGCGTCAAATGCAGCTGTAAAGGAAAACAGAACAGCCACATTGTTTGAATCATCAATGTTCCACACCCAAGTTTGGGGTTTGAATGGAAATAAATGAGGCCTCAATTGAGTCCATATCTTGTAAAGTAATCCCAATGTTTATCAATCTTTTATATTTATCTTATTTGGCTGAATGATACACGACTTTCTTAAATCACATGCAGATATGGGTACAGAAAGACTTCACAATATCTGGGCAGAGCCAGATGTTCATGAGAGTCATCAGCAGGTACAAATTAAGCAGTAATATGATGAACACGAGGTACCAGGGAACAGTGTGCCTCATGTTAATGCTGCAATTCACTCATCGTGCTCATATTATCATATCAGACTGAAAGCCTGGCGTGTCACGTGCGCTGCGTGAATTCATGTTTGGTGATTAATGGACGTGAGACAGTCTCCAATTTCCTCTGCACCTTTCTGAGCGTCTATCATCTGCAGCTAACAAAAACTGTTAGAACAGAATGTGTTCCATCAAAATTACCCCCATAAAATGTTGGACAACACATCAGAAAAAATGTATTCCATCATTGTGCCAGTTGAGATCTGATAAATCAGATGAACAAGTTGACCCTAAATCAAGTGTTGAGCACATTGTGAAGACTCTTGAGGCCATAATGGGACTTGAGATGGACTCGACTTGACAATGGAATCATACAATACATGTAAACGTGTGCGTCAGCTGTCAGTGACAAATAGAAAACAAGAAAGACAATCGTGCTTTATGTATTGATTCATTCATATTAACGCTTCAAAACTGACACTATGTCCACAGTTTTAACACACAAGACGTGCAATGACATTAATGGCCTGAGGTTAACGATGCTCTTTCGTCTTTGAGCCCTTCAGATTTTCTCCCACATGACACTAAACACTTTAATGCACATCATTCATTAGTAATTGCACTATTATGTTTATTCTAACTAATACTCATAGGCATACAATTGCGGGGAATGTTCCCTGAGCACAAATGTAATAAGACAACAACATTTTTGGGTTATCATTTGATTATCGTCTTCCTCAGAAGTATGTAATCACTGCTTCTTTATTTTACATTACATCACTGACTCGATCTAGTCGATTTTCACAACAATCTTGATGAACCAAAACAGCCCGTTAAGCCACTGGTTTTGTTTTGAGATTTAATTTGGTGCGTTGGTTACAGTTGAGAGCAGTTTTTACGTCCATTTGTCACAAGAGCACAGGACGCTGCTTTGGGATCTTAACATATCAAGAAGAAGACTGTGCTACTTGGATGCGTGTCTCCACTTTTTTACTTCTTTTGGCATATACATCAAACACTGCCAACGCTGGGATCAATGTTTTTTATTCCCGCTGCTGTTCCCCAATCTATTACTGTTGTGCTGCAACAGAAAACAGCAGCTGAGATTTAGTGCTAGCTGGCAAAAAAACTTGAAACATAGTTATATGTGTTTGTGTAGGCACTGAGCTGTGAAATGCCTCCAGAGCTCAAATGGATACTGAGGGAATTGCGATTGTGAGTAAAATAACATTTACGAGAGTTGATGTTTTATTGGATTTTGATGCGGGTTTTTTTTTTTAGCAGGATGCGATTGTTACCCGTGTAGCAACGAAACAAAGAAAAGTGGTCTTCAGTATAATGTGTATACAGATGAACAAAATAGTGAGTTACTGCACATTTCTTGAAGGAGTTTTATGTAAAAAAAAAACATGTGAGTTTAGGCAATGACTTCTTTCCTTTTATACTCAAAGAACCTGATATAACATCACATGCACTTGGAGTATATTTGGAAGGTATTTGTTATATTTGTTGGTACACTCTGTGGCCCTGAAGGTCAAAACCAAAACACAGCAGCATTTCACAAAATCACATTTTAAGGTGATGTTTTCTGCAATGCTGTTTAGTAAAATGTTGCTGTGTTTCATAAAATGTTGTCGTGGTTTGACCTTCAGGGCCACCGTAGAATGGCAAATATGATCCATTATCTGTATTGTAAGACAAAAAGCATGGTCGACTGTGTACAATCTGTCCTTACCTTACATCTTATATGACACCTTGCAAACTGCAACAGCTCTGACGCACGGAATAAAAAACGGGTTTCGATGTTATGATTTTTGAACGATGCACTGTATGAAAAAAAGAGACGGTTAACTCTGTGCATGTCGGCGCTGTCTTCATTCAGCTGACACAATATTAAATTTTATGTGGAGGGGCCGATGTAATATTTCATGGCTTATTTCATCACGGGAGACAAGGAGAGACGCGTCATTAATCTCAATGTTCCGAGGCAGCCATGCCTCCAGTACGACGTTACGTAACCTTCTGGCGCTGTGTGTGAGAGCACATGCTGGTGTGTACGAATATATAAACGAACTGCACAAGTGTGTGCACATGTTCACGCATGGGCTGTTCACAAATCCTGTGGGTAGGTCTTCAAGTGAGTGTGCAGCCGAGCAGTCATGCATGTGTGTGTGTGTGTGTGTGTGTGTGTGTGTGTGTGTGTGTGTGTGTGTGTGTGCTCTCAAACAGGTAGACAGATGTGAAGGATGACTTCTTGCTCAGAGATCTGTGGGTCGGAGTATGCTGAGCAAGTTCAAGCCAGCGGGAACTGCCAGCAGTATGGAGTCCGCTCCTACCTACACCAGGTTCAGTACAGACACACACACATACATGTGTATATACACACACAAAAGAGGGAGATGAGTATGGAGCATCCCTCCACAAATATGCATTCACAAACCCCTCATCTCGACAGTCTCTTAACACTTGCATGTTTGGAATGTCTCTCTGATCTCTCATCCAGTTTTACGAGGAGTGCACAGCTTCTATCTGGGAACGCGATGAAGATTTTCAGATTCAGAGATCGCCTAGCAGGTGGAGCTCTTTACTCTGGAAGGTGAGGTCGAACAAGAACCACGCCTCCCCTGCTGTTATTTGGATAGTCATGTTGTTTTTGTGAGCAATGATCTCCAATGACATAAAAACAGACTTGAGTTTTGGTGTAACGTGCTCTTTTTCCCCCCACGACTTGTTTTGTTCCTGCCAGGTCTGTCTCTCGTTCGGCACCCTGATCATGTTCGCAGGCCTCATTGTCGTTTTGGTGGGTTACGCTACTCCAGCCAGGATCGAAGCGTTTGGCGAGGATGATCTCCTTTTTGTTGACAGGTAGAGGAACCATACTGGGATGGAGTTTTCAGATAATTTTGTAAAGCTATTCTATTTATTTAGCTTAACACAATAAAGGGCATGTTGTTTCAATAGAATGCCGTGCAGGCGATGATATACAAGGATAGCCATTAAGAGCCTCCGATCACACATACACAGAAACTGGACAGCTGGTCTTTCAGCCCAAGTTAGGGCAAAATCGCAGCTATTGCGCCAAACATTGCATCTACAGATTAAAAGTTTTGAAAGTTTATACCTGAGCATCTGAATAAAAGTCATAAAACAAAGTTAAAAGAAAAGTTTTCCTCCTGGTGACCTTTTGGCCCCAAACATTGGTGCTACAATTCTGATGAATGCCTCTAACACATGTTCTTCCTTCTCAAACAGCCACGCTGTCAGTTTCAACCGTGCACTGGATGTGTGTAAACTGACCGGAGCCGTGCTGTTCTGTGTGGGAGGCACCTCCATGGCTGTGGGTCTCCTGCTGTCTGCCTTTGCCAAAAGCTACTCCAAAGAAGAATTGTATCTGCAGCAGAAGTTTAAGGAGAGGTTGGCAGATCTGCATGCAACAGTTGGTGAGGTTTCACTTTGTTATTATAAGGGTTGTGTCGATGCCAATGCCAGCTTCGGAAAAAATGACTCCAATATTGCCTAAAATGCTGGAATTGGTATCGGCGAGTGCACTGATCCGAGAACACATTATTTCTGTATGAGGAACTTTTTACTGCCAAAGTAGTCGATATCCATAACAAGCAACTGACATCCATGGCATTCATGCAGGGTTAGTAGCATCATTAATTGCTGTTTCACTCCAAGATGGAGCACAAGCACTCAAGTGCTCATTTTCATCCTGCAGTACACGATTTTGGGTTACCCTCTCGAGTCCACTCCAGATGTATCCTTCTGCCCTCATGTCCGCCTCCACCCACCTCCTCCACATGTGCCTTGGTATTCCACGACAGATTTTCCCTAATGGACTCCATGCCGGTACCTGTTTGGTGACATTGCCCTTTGGATTTCTTAGAGAGTGGCCGATACTTCTGCTGACGAGCACCTGTACTGGCTCTGGGTTCGTTCCCTCCCAAAGGTCCAGATTTTTTAAGATTTCTGGCAACCAGATTCTCAGGATTCTTCTCAGACATTTGTTGATAAATACTTCCTTAACATAGTCTTTGTTGTGCACCAGGTTTCAGCTCCGTAATGCAAGACAGTTTTGATGTCACATAACATGATAAAGATTTGCAGTTCAGTCAACGTTGTTATGTCCCTGGCCATCAATATTCTCTGTAAGATGGGGATTGCTACTCCGGCTTTTCCAATTTTGGTTTGGACATCTTCATCAGTACCTCTGTAAGTGTATTCTGGTATCTGAATCAGTAGCAGGAAGGATAATTGGCATTAATCATTTCTACCTTTCATAACACATTATGGAATGAACATGAAAAAGGCCAGACAGTAAGGAGGGTAAGTGTAACTGGTTGTGACCAGCGTCCTGTTTTGATGAAGAGGCACAGACCAGGATATCTTTAATGGGGTTCTCTGTTTACTGTGACACAACAGGTGAATAACAACTTAATTTAGTCAGTTATGATCACACACTTGAGCTCCTCTCCCAGAGTACAATAGCAAAAGGGAAGGCGAGAGACATCATATACAGTATATGGTGGACCCACAAAAGTGAATGTAGCAGTACAAAGACTGTGTCTCAAATGTTGACATACTGACTCTGGTGAGGTTATAACTATCTTAAAGGATTTTGTAATTTGTGTTTTTTTGTCACAGGTACCCCCATAATGAGAGCGCCGACCCCTGGAGAGGGAAAAGTTCCAGTCACACTTTCCAAAGTCCAGAACATCCAGCCGACGACCACAAAGTCAGAGACCTGACAGAAGTCCACATGAAGGCATACAGTGAAGACGCGTGTGTGATGATTGATTGGTGTGCAGACTGTGCGTGAGTGTCGATTCCATGTGTGCATTTTCTCTTCTGAAAGGTCAGCTTACATGACTGACAGTATTGGTTTCTTAATCTTTGTTTGCCGTTTGTCATTAAAGCCGGTTATATAGGCGCGGAGTTCATATAGCTGAGCAAAGTTTAAGTCTGCCGTTTGAGCACCAGTTGTACGGTCTGGAAGCCTTACCCAGAAAGTGAACCAGAAAACAAATCAATAACACAAGCCGGCTGAACAACAACATCAGAGTTTCTCTGTTGAGAGGGTTCGCAATTTGTAAAAGGGAGAACGGTGCTCATGCTGGAGGGTGTGGATCAGCAGATGCAGTGTTTGAAGTCCGCGATGATTGACCCCCACACACAGAAATGATCAAAAGAAGTACAGAATACAACAACCATTATCTCTGCCATGTGTGTCAAAGGACATCGCGGGATGAGTGTGTCTACGTACTTTGTGTGTACAGTGTGTACATGCATGTGAGAGCTGTCAATCAAAAACCGCACAATGTGCACTACACAAGCTTTACTTTATCAATACTTCTTATGTATGTATGTGCTGTTTACACACTACAACAGGCCAAGAGCAGTCTCAACTGAGGCTTGGAGTTGAAACATCATCGGAACAGATTAGAGGGAAAAGCAGATTAGAAAACAGACCTTAAGGGGAGCTTTCACACTGGCATTTTCTCCTGCCTCGTTAGGTCTCCGACCTTGTCTCCTTCAGTGAATCTTCAGACAGACCAGACAAACTTACGAATGTCTACATGTCTATAGTCTGTCAGTTTAAAAAAAAAAACAGATTTCTGTCTCATCACTTTGTTTGTTTTGTTCTGTTTTCTTTCACACTCCATTACCCCTTTGACTGCCCCTCTCTCTCTGTCGGTGACGAGTGCCTCACCACCCGAGCGTGAACATTTTTGCAACGTTCTGAATCAAAATGTTGTCGGTTCAGAGTCATTAGCTGGTAAAAATAGGTGCAGGTGCTGCGTGTTAAAACGGAGCGGCGCCTCGGGAGAGACAAACAACGTGACAGGAGTGTTACATAACAGGGGGATGAGGTGGGCACACTCTGCTTTTTGCGTGTGCACCGTCGCTTTCAGTCAGTCTGGATCCGTAGATCCGTTAGATACAATAACTGCCTTCCATGTGAAACTTGAAACTAGACTAGTTTGAAGTAAGCTGAACAGTGTGCAACTTTAACTGGCTGCATATTCAATCGCATACTATCGTACATGAAGTTACATCAAGAAGGTTTTTATTTAGTTTTACTTATTCTGTAAAAGCTTTGCACTCACACACTGTAACTAACCTACAAGCACAACAAGCTGTTAATAGACTATATTCACACGGCGGCCATTTTCCTCTATGATTTCACTCTCAGGTTGGTAAGCATAAATTCTGGCATAATGTTATATTGCTGTGTTCTCGGTTAAATATTTCATGACCCAATATCTAACGTTAGCATTCGACCACTCCCTAGCTAACATTACCGTTCGATCACATCAAATCTTGTTTCGTCGCACCCAAGATGTGCGCTAGTATTTTAGAATGGATTTCCATTCTAAAATGCTTTCATGCTTTCATGCTTTCAGCTCGTATTGCATTGCCAGCTGGGAAGTAGTTGGATGCTAATGTCAGCTGTTGTCTAACGGAAGCTAACCGGTCATCAAATATGTTGTTTTTCCTGTGGCCCAATGCCCAGTGTGTTTTCCATTGCTGATCAATGACAAAGTGGTGAATGATAATAATTTTCCAGACTACCTCTGTTTGTTTGACTTGCAAGCTGGAACACAGCCTTACCGCACCTGACATTCACCACCCTGATGTCAGAGGAAGATGGCCGCAACGTGAATGTGATCGTTGGTCATGTTTTGCCGCTTTTTGAAAATTTCCATCTATATGTATTTTAAATATATTTTGAAATATCTTGATCAAGCCACCTTAAATAGTTGTTTGTTGCTGTTTGTTTATCTTCTGAATTTATTCCACTCAAATACAACATAAACCATGTAAATACAGCTTCTTTTTTTTTACTGTACTTGGTTAGAACAATGTTAAAGTGGTAGTCACAGTCCAAGTGCCATCAGGCTACAGTACTGCAGTACTACTGCAGTGCATCCATGCTGCAAGTCCTTCCAAAAAAAACAAATCCCAGCTACTTTCTCCATGAAATAATTAATTTGCTGACTGCCTGCTGAGTGTTCATGTAAGTTGACCTTTTAATATTAACCTCCACTTTTCTGTCTTTCTACTTTTGCGTTGAACAATTTTGTGGTGCCATTTCAACACATGTGGTCGCAGATACAACACGAACAGGTAGCGTTAACTACGGTGAACAATATACTAACGTTTGTGACACTTTCAAGGAACTTATTCCACCACTTTTAAGCTGCAAACCTACAGTATCGAGAAGAAGCCTGTCAAAACAAGCCCTCTAGT
>OMLP01025459.1:0-15464 GCA_900302685.1 Spondyliosoma cantharus | reverse complement strand
CATGCATGCCCTGGAGGTGATGCTAATGGGAGATCTTAACTACATTTCCCTCCTTCTTCCCTTCCTCACCTCCTCTCCCACTAGTGCTGCGGATATGAGCCTAGAGCAAACACAGGGCACTCTCATTAAGGGACTAGTGCTGGTATTAAATTCGCTGTTATTAGAGAGGCCTGCTTTCATTTCACTGGCACAGCAAACCACAGACACCCACAGGAGACTCGGGGTGAGGACTAGATTACACTCATATACTCAGATGGCTTGTGGTGTGTGCACGTGTGTTTGTGTGTTTTGGGCCTCGGCTACAAAGGGTGTTGAGAAAAATGTGAGTTGCAGTCGCTAGCATCCTTTTTTGTAAGTGCCAATTGCAGGAAGAGACCCCAGTTTAAACATAATTGATTGTAATGTGGCTGGGCAGAGGGCAGCGCTTTAATGGCAGGGTTCCCTGCCGTGTTTTGGCCTTGCATCATTGACTGTCTGGCAGAGAGGGGCGTCATTTTTCACATTACTGCTCACCCCCTGCCTCACATGTCAAGTTGGACAAAATCGATATACATACAGCAACAAAGACTAGGTCTCCTCAAAATCAATGCCACTTATTTGATCAAAGACTTTCTCCACACGCCAGAGCAGAATGTGCACGAATGCCTTTCCAATGTGAGCTGGCAGGTCTGTATCCAGAATAAGTGCCCTCTAGGACATCCTCTCTGCTGTTCCTCTGCCTGCCGATACTGCTCTTGTCAGCAGCCCCTCAGGGCGCGACGGGCTGAGTGACGGGAGCGAGCCAAAGCGACTGTGACAAGGGAACTCGCATCAAATTCCCTGACAGTTACCTCAACAACCTCCTCTGATACTGCCATGTCCCACGCATAAGGAGATTACTGAATGGATTTAGTGAATGTGAAATGTGAGTGAACGCTCCATGATACATGTTTTTTATTTTTTTTTTTCCTCCCCTGAGCCAAAGGAGCCTGCCTATGTGATATGCCGCTACATGGCGTAGGCTCTTGGCCGGCTTCGCTCGGGAAAGAAGACAGAACAGGTGGCAAAGAGGCGAAAGCAAGGGAGGGTGAGTGCGTGCTGTGAACACACAGCAGGTGTCCTGGTCGCTTGCAATGGCAAGAGGCTGAAAAAACAGTCCTTACACACCTTCAAAGACACAAACAAACATAATTATATTGGAGATATACCGCAGGAGGACCCCATTTGACTCTGTGTATTTGTTGTGGTGTTTGGGATTGCAGCAGACAGTCAGTTTTTCATGGTGGCAGGCCTCTCTGTTGGTGCTGTAAAGCACAGCAGTGTGTTCAGCTGTGACTGGGACTCATTAGAGGAGGAGAGTGTCCGTCATGGTGCCTGGCTGTCTGTGTGCTGGTCATCCAGTGGGGGACTGGGGAGAATATGGGCGTTGGAGGGAGGCGCAGTGGAGCCTCCCTCCTCATCCAGCTGTCCTTTCCTTTCCCTCCTCTCTTACTCATTTTGCCCCGCTGCTCTCTCCTCAGTCCTCGTCTTCCTCCTCTCTTCCATCTCTCAACGGGGGTTCATCTCTTGTGATTTCGCTGAAGCCCATTATCAGTTCCCCACCGACCTCCATCCCCGGCCAGCCTCTCAACAACAACACACAACCACTCGATCAAAGCCCCAAGAGGACCGGCAGCTTGATTGATGCTTATCAAAGAATCCATTGTTGTTGACCTGCGTTGCCAATCCCAGTCATCATGTGTGCTGCTGTTATTGCAAGTCTCTCGTTGTATTGTATTGTGCTGTGTTGTTAGCCGGGTATTGTTTCGGCTCCATCCCAAACAATCTTCAATAATAAAAGATGGTGCCAGATGTGCCAGACAGCCACGACAGGTCTAGCTGACATTCCCTCATTTATTCTTGAGTAATGTAGTTTCAAGTCCTCCGTGATGGACTCCGGAGACAGCAGACGTACAAAAGCAACATGAATGGACACACGGGCGAAACAGAGTGAACATCTTTTATAACTTAACTCTGAAAAAAAAATACTTACACACGGTGCAGCCTGTAAATAGGATTTTGAGGTCAGGCTTCTTTACACAAAAGTTGAATCTGCTCAATGCAGGAAAATGTGAAATATAATGGGCTCAATTAAAGCAACACAACACAGTCAGACAGGAGACCTGGAGTGCCTGCTAGTCAACTTACTTCAGGTTTGACGCAGTTCCTCAGTTAGCAGCAAGATTTTTATTTCATGTGTCACTGGAAATAAATTAAGGAAAGGGGCGGACATGACTGTTATAGACGAGGCATGTGTGGTTGACAGTACTGGGATGTCAACACTTTACATAAATAAATCTAGAAATAAATTAGATACTAAGCCACCCAGAGCAGGGCCTATACTGTGTCATATTTTGGGTTTGGAATGAAAATGACTTTCAATTTGACATTAATGTTGGGTTTTTAAATTCTAATATTTTTTAGAAAACAAACAAACAAATGATTCACCTGAAAATGTAATAGATTGAGTGTCCACTATAATTACATACCTTGCAGAAGACCATGATGTGGAAGGACGAAAAACAAAACCTCAGTGGTTAGAATGAAAAATAAAATGTAGCAAGCAACTGCACACAAGCTTTTTTTCAGGTGAAACTGTTGCACAATGTCGCTTTAAATAGATTAATACGTGTAAATGAAGCTCTTTATTCGACACACCTGTGGTCACGTAAAAAAAAATCTATTTAGCATTCATCATCACACCTGTTTCCTGCAGGTGTTTTGTTTATCCATCATTTGAGCAGGGGAGCAATTTTATGTTAAATGGCTCGCTATTGTTATTCTTGTCTTCTTTATTCTTGTTGACCTATTTCAAATATACAGAAACAGTGGGGAAACATTTGAACAGTTTATGTGTATTTCACCTGAATATTAATCATTAGGACACATAAATGTATAAGAATCAAGTTGAGTGTCAGACTTTTTTAGCAAATTAATTGAGAAACTTACTCATGAATGTGGGGCACAAGAGGAAATAGTATAATGTTTTTATTTATCTACACACAAAGAGGCTGGAAGTTGGGGCAGTGGGATGGCTAACTGATATATTGGACACTTTGACTCTTGCGTACTGGACCCGCATGCATGTTGGTGGGACAACTAACTTTGGGAATGAGACTCGGTGATCTACTATCTCTCTCCAGAATTGGTACCTGCAGCCTCACCAAACCTCGCACAGCAATGTCACATCAGAAAAATGCTTTTATTTTGAAATTGTTCGTAAAAGTTTTAGAGAGCACCGTTAAATGATGTCCTGCTAATAGAGCTGATAGGTGTCACTCTGGAGACTATTTGCGAATGTATTTCATCATTTAGCTTGTCCAGTTGGTTTACGCAGCTACAATGCACATGATCAGAACTTGACCTATGACCTTTAATAACCCTCTGCTCTGCTTTCTGTCTTTCCTGTCTCACTGCGCTTTATATACACAATATTTATTTATAACAAACCATCCCTTTTATCCGTCTTCCTGTTTGGCCACTCGTAGATTCATCCTTTACATTCCAGTTATCATTTTATGATTTCTTCCTCCAGAAATCTGTCATCCCTTCATCCATCCATCCATCCTTCTTCCGTCCATGGGAATATGGGAGTTTGCCTTAGAGCCACAGGTCTCTGTGCAGTTCTCAGACCAGTGGGACAAGTGCTGTGTCAGTGTCAGAGCTCCACTCATGTGTGGAGCAGCTCAGACATAAGCTCAATCTATCCCAGTACCCTCATTCTCTCCTTCTCCTTGTTTCCCTTTCTGTTTCTCTCCTCCCCGTCTTTCTCCCACCCGGTTATCTGCCGTCTTTCCCTCTAAAGGGAAATTACCTCCTCTTCACAGGCCGACACTGATATTTCATTTCCAAATCACTGTGGCTCACGGTTGTTTTACCACTCTCCTCTCTTTCACTCTCTCTTTCTACAATGTACTGAGAGACAAACACAACAGAGGGACGCTGAAACACAATGGGCATGTTGACATATAAGAGGAGGTGGCATCTGGGCGGCTGGGGCCTCCGAGGCGCTCAAATGAGAAAGGACATCGCTCATTTCCAACCTCAAATTGCCTTGCTCTCATCTCTGACCCTCGCTTAACAGCCGCACTCAGGCAATTCAACACCCATTCTCACACATAAAAACAAGTGTGTTTACACAGAAACATGCGTACAAACACGTGTGCTCACACACACACACACACACACACACACACGCACAGAAATATGATATATTAAGGAATATTCAGGAATTCCTTGTTATCATGAGATTGATTTCCTTTAAGTGAATTGCAGTCAGGCAGGACCACAGCGAGCATCGTCGGCCAAAATAGTGACGTATGGAACACAAGACTAAATGCTTATGATGGAAAAAAATTACGATCGTATTTAGAGTAACATCACCATATGTAATGTCCTTTTTTCATTTTGACCATTGGCTCCATGATACTAACTATATTGCCATTTTCAAATTACTTTATCAGCTAATGTCACAAAGCAACTGAGGTCAAATCTATGCAGAGAAGCTATGTTACAGCTAGCTGAGTGCTTTTAGCTGGCAAGATCGCTAAAATTATTGCTAGCAAAATTATCTGAAGGAATAGTTTAAATTGGCTAGCTTGCCAAATTACATCTCTCGCTATCAAATTCACCATAACTTTAGCTAAACTATGGTTAGGCAGCTTGCTTTAACATAGCTACCAGGTAATTGCTTCGTAACATTAGCTGATCAAGTAATTTTTAAAAGGTAATCTAGTTAGAAAAAGGGACATAACAGATCTAAAAGTTATTTTAACATTCTGCTAATGTTACATGTCGCTACATTAAAGCAAGCTCGACAGTTCACGGCTAAATTTTGCCAGCTAGCTGTAACTTAGCTACTCTGCATAGATTTGACATTGGCTGCTTCATTCGCCATAGCCTTGACCAGTTCATGAGTGAGTCATTCTGAAATCTGTTAACACACAATCCAAAGACGAGGCAGCCATTTGTACCCCATGCCCTCTGGGTAAGAGCCTGTCTCCATGGCTACAAGATCATGTTGACCAGTTAAAAAGCTGAAAAATAATGGCTACCCGGGAGGCAGAGTGATTGATTGCAGTTTGCCACAAGGGACGGTCATCCGAATTGTGGATGTCTCCGGGTGCTGTAAAGTTCTCTGGTTGACATTTCACCTCATGGGCAGGGATGAGCAGCTCCTCTACCAACTTCAGCGACTTCCTTCCCCACATCTACCTTCTGTCAGATTGCCCTGTGGAAACAGCCCTGCTCATATAACTTCATTACTTTTTAATGCAGCCGTAATTACTCCAGCATGTTGTAATTGGACAGAGATATGAGAACAATAAAGGATGTCAGGACACAGAACAGGATTTTAATTGTGGGTTAATGATATTTATTTTTGTGCCGTGCTCTTTTTTTCTTTTCCGTCATGGCTCAGTCGTGTGGGCTAAGTGTTGGATCTCAGGGGAGAGCGAAAGGGTGCTTATTTCTCCGCGGTGAGGCGAGGTGATTTCTCCCCTCTGCTTTTGTCATAGAGAGGCAGCACATTAACCTCGGATCAGATTAAGGGCTGAAACAGAGCCAGGTCGTGTGGTGGCCAAGCGGCCATGCTCCTCTGGGCTCAGATTAGACCTGACCCCTGACCGATGTGTCAGTAACAGATAATGAGCTTAGCTTTATCAAACACATTTGTCTCCCAGAGGGTCTACACAGCAGCCTCACCCTGCTACATCAGGCGGGTGTAAACTCTGAAAGCGGCACAGGGGTTAATACTCAGATAAGAATCATGTTACTTTATCAGCTCTCACTGGAGGCTCCTCAGCTGAGAGCTGCTCTGGAAAAAAAAAAACAGCTATTACTATACCCGGGGGGCAGATACTGTGTAAAGATGCACTTAGGAACGATAGGAACACTATTCATAAAGTGATAATTTTGTCTCTTACAATTACAGCCATTCATTTGTTGCATGTGACATGTCAAGCAGCCCTGAGTGGATTTCACTGAAATGTAGAGAAATATTGCGTCTCACCGCCGCATAGCCACATTTTCATAAACTACAAATTTAATCATCATCCTGCCTGTTTATTATAGCTTTTATTTTTTTAAGGGTTTGGTGTGATCTGACTCACTTTTACTTTTTCCTGCTGCTGTGTAGTAGAATTTCTTTTTAAATGATATTGATCAGCCCAGGAGGGGCGCTATAATTACAGATCAAAACAGGGTGACGTATTTGTTACTGACTGGCCCACAGGGAGATGGCCTCATTCTTAGGGAACATGTTTGTTTTTGTCTCGTACTTGTTTTAGATGTCCGTGGTGATTGGTAAGCAAGTAAAGTGGGGTAATGAAAGGGGGTTTGCACACAGCAATTAATTATGTATGCCATTTAGTCTAATTACAGCCATAATTACAGAGTTTTTTGGGAACAAAGACTAACTGATGCTAAACTGAAGGTTGAAACTCGGCCGCAGTCAATCCTACAGCGATTCATTCCCTCCACATAAAAAGCCACATCAATAACTTGTTAACTTGTTACCTTATGAAGGATTTGCAGCCAGATTGTACGCCCTGCAACAATGGGCAGCAAGATTGACAAAAAGAAAAAAAAACGACGAGGGGAGAAGAGGCGCTAGGGGAGGTTCACGTCCTAATCAATGATTCTGTTTCGTCCACCTGTGGTTTGCATATGTTGTTGATGAGGAGGGGGATTATCAGGCAAGGGGAGAAGAGATGAGAAGATGAGTGAAGCCGCTAGATTAATATCCTGCCATGGCCGCCCAGGGAGAGATTAATTTCCTCTTTACCACCATTTAAAAAGGAGATGCATGCGTCAGGGCGGGCAGCTGCTTTAATGGAGAGTAAGAGAGCGATCTGTTCTGCTGTGCGCCGCAGGGTTGATGGGTAAGACAATAGATGCCACTGGTCTGGTAGTGAACTTAGAGCAAGTCCACCGAAGCGCCTTTTGCCCTCTGTGTATGTGTGTGTGAATCCATGTGTGTGTGTGTGTGTGTGCGAGAGAGAGAGAAAAGGTGTGATTGATTGGATCTCTGAGTGCTTGTGCCACTGGGAAGCAAAAGAAAGAAGCTTAAGAGTGTGCAGGCATGTGTGGAGATTGAAATGCGTGCGCGAGTCGGTGTGTGGCGTGACATGCTTCTCGAGATTTAATTCGATTGAATGAGAGCGCTGTCACTGTAACCAATGAGAAAGATGATCTTACTCCAATTTCTGCAATATCAGGGCTGATGAAAATGATGGCGTTTTTAGATGTTATGCTCCGCGTCGTGTAGCATTTGGTGGAATTAGAGCCGAGGAGTCTGACTTTACAGGGAAGCTAATTGGAAATGTAGGAAATGGAGAACTAATTGGACAGTATGAAGGGTCTGTTCATGCATCTATTTTAGACGATGAGTAAATCTGCAAATCCGACGATTCGATCCATATCTCATTAGAGATAGAAATTTGACAGCTTGGAATTCGCTATAATGGGAGATTTATTACCAGAGTAGAGTGCATACCTCCGCCAAGTCCCAAAAGCCTTGATAATTAAATTAAGCCTGATCCAGTAAAACATATTTAAATCTGCTAGATCTGGATTTTCATTTAGATCTGCAACAAATTGAACTCACTCATGGATACCAGACGTCTAAATAGCGTTCATTTTTCATCAAGATCCATGCATGATTTCCTGAGGAGTGTTGCCCTATCTCGCCAGGTTAAAGATAGGGTTATGGAAACTATCTGGATCCATCCCTTTATCCGGAGCCACACCAAAAATTAATGTGGTCTATTCCGGACCGAGACCGATCCATTATCCAAGTTTTGGGGTAAATCCGGTGAGTAGTTTTTGTGTAATCCTAGTGACAAACCAACAAACATAAACAGAGGTAAAAAGGACACCACATATGTAGCTTATAAACATTTAATAATTGGTTTGTAACACGTTATGATATAGCTGTGCGTAGAAATAAGTGTTTAATAGTAAGTGTTGTTTCCTTATTAAAATGAGTGTTAAATAGCTTTATATTCCAACAGTAATCACTGTTATAGGGTGTTTGGTCAGTAACTCAAGTCTCTCCTTCCCCAGTTCATGCAGGAAAACAAATAAATCTTCTTGTATCCCTGCCTACTTAATCTAATCAGGACAGAGAACTCTAGAACTCCACAAAATGAAGGAAGAAGAAGGAAAAATAGGCAAAGAGAGAAAGAAGGGATCGCTAACTGCAAAATGGACTGAAAGTTAGCTAAAACGACGACAAAGCTTGTAATGAAAATACATTTCTAATAAAAAATATATATTCTCATAAAAGAAGTTATACATGTCAAATACTTTAACGAAAAATGTATATACAGCTTATAAATGCTAAAAGGGGACTGAAAGTAAGATGTTAAAATAACGGTAGATGTCCAATTTTTCTGTAGCACAAAAATTTGGAATTTGTTCACATAAATTAGAATAGAAGAATCTGACGTTTCTTGTGGTTATCAGAGCATTAATATGACAGCAGCAGTTTCTAATCACTGGTCTGGATTTTTTGTTTTACACTCGGGTGACATACGGTGCCTCACTTTTTCCAGCTACAGGCTCGCTCCGCTGGTTATCACGTTGTGGTCGTCTCGAGTGTCAGCTCACCGTTCGAGTGCTCAGTCATTAGTTAGCTGCCATTATAAATCTTCCCCCTTATTAGAAACGCAGAAAGCTCAATAGCTGGAAATGCAGCCACTCACAAACACTCTATCAAACCATTGCCTTATTGATCGGCCTCTCTCCTCTCATTCACCTGGCCTCAGATGGATGGACCTCAGAGTGTCAGTCGGTCCTGTGAGTCAGAAGCGTCTATATCTGCCCCCTTACAGTCACTTCCTGCAGCGATGCCTCCGCTCAAATGTCAAAGTAAATGAGCTGGCCAGGCTGTGCTACCGTATGTGCTCATCGGGCTACTCTCTCCTCCTTGTTTGTTATGATCTTATCTATCTCTCTCTCTCTCTCTCTCTCTCTCTCTCTCTCTCTCTCTCTCACACACACACACGCACACACGTTCGGATACACATCTACCCCTCCACCCCTCGGGCTCTCCAGGGGGTTTGGGGTCATTTGCCCACTTATATGTTTAATTAGGCCTGTTAATTATTTAGTCTGCTCCCGGGGCTGAGACCATCCCTAGCCTTCAGTTTGATCAGTGGGTGACCTGTTGAGTGTGGAGGAAGGCCCACAGCAACACGTCAGCGTCTCACTGAGCATTAACCCCGGCACGGACTGAACACACGCTGTAACTGCTCGGGTTGTAAAAACAATTATTTTTGTATTAGTCAATACAACAAAAACATAGGTTTTTTACAGGCTCATAGCCTTTTGATCATTTTATCAATACATTTCACATGGTACACTTACACAAAATCGATGAATGAAGAGGAGTCGTTTGTTTTCTGTGGGTGTTGTTTTGGGAATGTGGGTATTTCAAATTGATTTCAGGAGAGTTTGCGTGTTTCGCATTTTATCTCAAGTGCGTCATGTGAGTGTGGGACATGCGCTGGTTTTGGTCTTGACTTGGTCTCGGTTCATGTGGTCTATGAGTTCATTCTACGTGCTTGTTAAACCTCAAAATCGTACAGTGTCTTTTGATGTAAATAGAACGCCTATTGTAAAAGATTGAAAAAAAAACTTTGTTTCTCAAGATGCAAAACTCGGTCTAATGTCCCGTCCTTCTCGCACTCCCACCATCCACTCCAACCATCTCATATGTAGCACTTCCCATGGAAAAAATGTAACCAGAGAACATAATCCAGGCAGCAATTACATTTCCCTGCAAAGCATGGTTGGAGAAAAGGTAATTAGCATATAAATGTAATTTATAGGAGACAGATTTGTCGGATTGTCTGACTGCTCATGATTCTTGCCCTGTCGGACCTATTTTTAGCAAAGCTGTCGCATTCTCAGTAATTAATTGAGTACAATTGTATTATTACTGATAGGATCAGTGGCCAAAACTGAGAAAATAATACCCAAGTTGAATGAATCGTTTAATTGCTCTAGTGATGAACCTACAGAGAATTATCCCCATAATCCGCAGCTCCGCTCAGCTTTATAGAGCTATACAATGACTTTCAGCTCATTGTTGAGTCCAGCCTTCAACTTTACTGTTTCGATTCACTTTAAATGCTTTCATAATTTTGTTTTTGATTCCAACATGCAGTAAAAAAACAACTGTACACACCCTGCCCAGCACCAAACAGCAGATAGTGACCAGCTAGTGAACACAGTGGAGTATTTAGCGGCTAAAGGAGCCACATATTCCCTCCAGGAGTTGTTGGAGACCAAAACCAGCTAAAAGGACAGAGAATGTTAGGCTTAAAAAACACAACTCCAAAAGCGAATGATAAGGTCGCTCCATTTCGGCCAAAAAAATCAGTGATTGCAAGGTTGAATTTAAAACGTTAAAAAACAGATGACACCTTTCAGTAAAAGTCATAGGGACTGAAATAAAAAAAAGGGATTATTAAAAGTAAAATGAAAGACAAATCCTAGAAATTTGAGACTTAATATTTGTGCTAAAAGAAGCACTTAAATAATCAATTTGATCGTTGTGTTTTGGTTAATTTAATCAGTTTTCTCTGTGCCTTTTACGTAGTGATGATTTCACACCTGCTCAGCAGTTACAGCTTGCTCACGCGGGACGTAGGCTGGGTGAAAAGTATAAACTGTGCCTCGGCAGGCAGTGTGTTTTGATTGCTGTTGTCCCAGCTCAGACCCTGACCGGCTCCTCACCTCCATCCCCAGGAGGGATAATGGCGCTAATACCTGTAAGGAGCGCTCTGCCTTTATGCCAGCCGGTGGACGGAGATGTTGGTGGTGGTGGTGGTGGTGTTGGTGTGTGTGTGTGTGTGTGTGTGTTTGGGGGGGGCAACAGGCCTTTCAAACCAATTTCAAGCGCGTCAATTAAGCTGGTGATTTGTGTCGGACAGAAATCACTCTGGCACTGCCACTTCGACACCCCTCCTCTCTGCGAGCCCGCACGCTGTTCCCCCTTCTATCCCACAATCCTTGGGGAACTCAAAGAGCCATTGATTGGTTGAGCTGTTCGCCCCCCAGACAGATCGATAATCACTGTGTTCTCCCGGCGCTATGCTGGGTAGACGCTCATTTGCTGGTTCCCATGGGAACTGCTCTAAGTCCCACCGGATATGGTGCTTTGAAGACCTCCTTGATTTTTTTTTTTTCTCTCAAAGTTTGGGCTTTGGAAGTTTTACTAAATCAACCTTTGAGGACAGTTAATATTGTGTCAGACGATAAATGCTTTAATTGCCAGTAACATTGGAACAAAAAGCTGTGCCCGTGTTAGAGGCTATCTCGGTTATTATTGGGTCTTTTTCTTAAGACAGATGATAGCGATGTGTGTGTGTGTGTGTGCGTGTGTGTGTGTGTGCATGAGAGTGTGTGTGTGGTACGGTAAAAATAATGAATTTCTCTTGATTAAAAATTCTCTCAGAGAGCGAGCGCTGAAACCCTATTGATTTCCATTAAAAGTAATCAAACTTTTCATGGTACTAGATCGGTGTGGGAATTTCTTCTTCTTTTTTTTTCTTCTCCATTGTGAAAAACTATTTGACTTCTGCTTTTAGAATGACCACCAGTCTACCCAGAAGAGTTTTGAATCATCCCATTCATCAATCAACTCTCCCGTGCCTCGCCTCGATATATCAGCTGGTAATAGTCTGAACCATGAACTCGGGAAGTATTGGCAGAGTATCGCCGAAGCCGTGAAAAGCTTGGAAAAAGTTTAGGGGCTGTATCTTCTGATGCATCAATCTCTAAACCAATAGCTCTGAGCTGTCTCGAGCATGAATCTCTCCTCACCAGCCCTGAATCGTTTCAACCATCAATCTCCTCTCTATTAGACTTGCACTGTCTGCTCCATGGCCATGTCTTCTCATTGGAGTTATGGGTTGAGGAGAGACTGGAGGGGGGGAGGGGGGATGATAGAGACATGCAGGGGGAGGAGCAGAGGTTAGAGCAGTCAGCGATTCGCTTGGTATTTAGGCAGAGATACATGAGGGATGGCTGTATCTGTCACTTCCTTCCCTCCTGGTGGTCCCCGCCGCTCGGTCCGCTCATGCCAGTGGCTCATAAAGAGTCCTGCGCCGCCCTATGTTCAGGCCATAAAACCGAATTAAAATATTAAATCTGTCAGGGCCTGTCCTCGTAAATAAAGTCATATATTACTCCTCCATCTATAAAAGTGAAAAAGGGTCGAGGCATTTTACGAGGGGGAGAGGAGCAGGCCTATTTTGGATCCGATCACAAAAAGCCACCTCATCACTGCCCCCACCTGTGGACTGAGCTAATTATTCACCCCGCAGAGTGATGGAGAGCAGGGAGGGATCGATGGAGAGTACAAGGTTGAGCCGCAGATAGTCAGGCTCAGGGACAATGTGACTGTTTTTTATCTGTATCAGTGGCTCAGAGACGTAGGGAAAAAAAAGAGATCGTAAAACCGTAATGAAATATTTGGATGTCTGCAGCACATTATTCACAAGTTATAACTCACATTTTTATTATGTGAAGAAATTTCCAATTTGTTACTGTCTGTCCTGACTGATATAACAACTTAGACCCAGTTCGTCAAAGGTTTTCACATTTGCTCTACATGGTGTCAGGTCTTTTCCAAAAGAGTAGTCGAATCATTTCTCTGCAGAAAGTGATGCAATTAACCTTTCGGCCGCTGACAACCGTTATCTGTTTGGAATTAATGCAAAAATAAAGACAGAAAAAATTATCAACACAAAAGACAAAATGTGTATCGTGTGGACTTTAAGAGTTGAACCACTATTATAAGCTTAAAAAGACTTGTTATGTGCTTTAGGTTTGAACCAAAATTATGCTACGTGAATGTGCAAACCATTGTGATGGTATGTCTATAAAGTCCAATCCAACTGGGGGATTTGGATGTTGCACTAAGCTGCAAGGTTTGCACATTGCAAACATCTTAATACCCCTTGTCCATTTGTACACAACGCTATGGTGGCTGAGGAAGACAATAGACCACAGCTGATCAGACATTGAAAATGACGTTGAAAATGTTACAAAAGGTAGCCGTTTTAGCAACTTTGAGTTTGAAGAAATAATGATAATTTGTGTGTTCGAAGCACATCAATATATGACTTTCACTAAAAGTAATGTTTTTCCCAAGAGTTTCATCAATGGAATTAATGAAATAGGTCTTCTTCTTCATGCCAAATGATAAATGAATGCAAACCAAACACTGAAACGGACAACATATACATATACGAATATGAAAATTAAATTCAAATAGAGGTATTTTACCAATGCTTGAGCAGTAATAATGAGGATAAACTATACATTTAGTTATCTTAACTGCCAAAAATAGCATATTAGTTCTGTCACCAAATCAGCCTATGAACGCTGCACAAACCAGATTCGGAAGGTCGACGTCCTTCAGCTTTCTTTACATTTGTGCTGCAGCTGGATGCATCAGGGAAGAGGACTTACTCCCTCTGTAGATACAATGCTTTCATTCTGAGGTAACAAAAACACAAGAATTCTTAATTTCGAGTGATAATACACCAACGAAAACATCATTATGACTATTATATTACATTTCTGTCAATAGATCGCTTTAAATTTGACACACCAAACCTTTTATCATTTATGTTTTTTCTGTCTTGTTCTTTTTAATAAACAGTATGTGCTGACCTCACTTCACCACCAATTGTGTGAGCTAGCAAGAAACACCAGTCAAAACCCTTGTCAGTGTGTCTGACAGTTGTTTTGCATTGTTACGAAGCTACTTTTTTTTTTAAAAGAAAGTGCTGTTTGTAAGAAAAGTTGATTTTTGAGTCTCATTCCAACTTGTCAAAAACTGTCTGACCGCCATCCCGAAGTGCCAGTTTTTGACAAGTTGGAATGAGACTCAAAAATCAACTTTTTCTTCCAAAATCGACCTTTAACTGGGAAAAAGCAGGTTTCACCAGATCACCACAGCCCCAAAGGCTCCAGGTTCACTGTGTGGAAAATCTGTTTTTTTATTAACTGCCGTTAAAGCGCACAACAATATAACCTGTAAAGGCCTTAAAAAGACTCCTGCACAAACCCTCTGTTTGAATCAAGTTATACCTTTAATATAGCAATTACTATTGTGTTAACAGCTTGAATATGAATCTGCATAAGTTTAGTGTAATTATCACCATTTATAAACAAAATTGGAGAAGAAGATAGGAGACCCATAACTCACCTGGGCCCCCTGGTGGCTTAATCCGGCCCTGCTTTGTGTAATAGCAAAGGCAACTTAAAGTATTATGTTAGCTAACAGACAGATTCTGCTCCATCTGATGACACTTTACAATACCTTAGCAGACTCTACCAGGGTAGTGGCATGTTAAGAATTCCGGCATATGCTTTAACATCCCCGCTCAATGGTTCTACACGTGCCCCGGTGAATTCTGTCCACAGTTGACCTGCCTCCCCTGGCGGTCCAGTCCAGTGGTCCCTGAGATCAGAGCCATTAGCATTAGCAAGCGGCAGGGATGTTGGGATGGACGTCCACCTGCTACTGGGCAGCTGCTTCTGCCCGCTCAGCTAATTGGCTGGCAGGTGGCCTGGAGAATGCAAGTGTGTCTCAGCCAGGAAGAAGAGGAGCGAAGACATCAAGTCTCCCTGTATCCTGGACCAGAGATGAAAAGGCTTGTGTGGAATGAAAACAAGTCATGCACACACACACACACACACACACACACACACACACATGCCAACACACACACACACGCGTGTACATACTTCCCACTTCCAATTACAAACAAGCATGCACGCATACACAGACATCTTTCGGCATTTGCTCACACGCAGCAGAGCCAAAATAAACACATGCGTACACACACTGTCTCTATTTTATTTCGTCTAATACGCACACATTAACTGAGCAGCACACGAACACACACATACTGTCTTTGAGCTTTGTAGAATAACCTTGGTGCCAGCATGGAGCCTGCTTCGCCAGTCTGGTAGATAGATGGTCCCAGACGCGGGCTGGCACAGGCTTTTCATTATGTTCACTACCAATCCATAGGAGCTGAGTTTTGGATTTCTTCCCCTTTCCTTCTTTTTCATTTGCTCCCCGGCTTCCAGTCTAATCTACTGTACTTGTGCTGCTCTTTTTCTGCATTGTCAGTGACCATCCCATTCGCTTTATCTGGTCTCTCACAGTTCTGTTTCTCCTCTCCTCTCCTCTCCTCTCCTCTCCTCTCCTCTCCTCTCCTCTCTCCTCTCTCTCCTCCTCATCTTCTCTGCTCTTCTCTCCTCTTCTCCTCCTCTCCTCTCCTCTTCTCTCCTCTCCTCTCTTCTCTCCTCCTCCTCCTCCTCCTCTCTCCTCTCTCTCCTCCTCATCTTCTCTGCTCTTCTCTCCTCTTCTCCTCCTCTCCTCTCCTCTTCTCTCCTCTCCTCTCTTCTCCTCCCCT
>OMLP01025454.1:0-10512 GCA_900302685.1 Spondyliosoma cantharus | reverse complement strand
AGCTGCATCTCTAATTTCTCCCTCTCGTCTTCCTCACAATCGTCATTCACACACACACACACACACACACACACACACACACGTGTGTGTGTGTGAGTGTGAGTGTGAGTGTGTGTGAGTGTGCGAGACAGGTCATGTAGCCTCCTGAGTTGTCACTCATTTGAAAAGGCCAAAACACTTTTACTATTTTATCTGCTATCCACACACAGACACACAAAAACACACAGAGAAACACACACACACACACACACACACACACACACACCACTATCCCTCTCTCTCCAACAAGGCCGGCCATTCATCTGGTCACGCCGGCCGACGTGCCTGGAATCAGATCTCTGCTGCACAATGACCAGAGTGTCCTGTGTGTGTGTGAGTGTGTGTGTGTGTGTGTGTGTTTGACGTGTTCACACCTGAATGCTAATAGCGCCGCAGCAGGTTTTTGTGAGGCAGTGAAAGGGCAGGTGGAGGAAAAAGGACAAGTGTGTGTGTGTGTGTTTGTGTGGTTTGGTTTGTCAGGTGAGTCGAGCAGCAGATTCAGAGCTGCGACCTGCCTTCACCCGGTGCCTTGCTCCAGGGTAACGGCGACAGCAGCAGCATCGACTTGTATTTGCATGTGAGTTGGAGGGAAGTGAAGCGCTCAGAGGTCACAGGGCGACAGAGTGTAGCTGCAGACTACAAACAGCGGAGTGGAAATAATGAGACACGTTTGAACTCTTCAGTAAAGTAACTTGAGTAAAAGTACTCGGTTACATTACAGAGCAGCGTGTCAGTGAAGGGTTAACAGCCGCTCAACACGCCCGTGTGGAAGCTGCTGACGGCGCGTTCTGTGGAAGCATGGCGGCGTTGCGACACATCGGGCCGAGCAGCTTCTGCTTTTGTTTGCCAACAGTGAAATGTGGCTGAACCAGCAGTGAGTCAGCGCGGTCACTCCCTCTGACACCAACACACACCGTCTGTCACACACGCCGCTGTGCAGAGTGAGATCACGGTGGGTGTCGCCTGTCAGACGGCCTGCGGGCGTCTGCACACAGAAAACATCCTGATGGAACCAGATGAGTCGCTGCTTGTTGTGTCAGCTGGAGGCCAAAACAGTTTGACTCACTACAACGACTGTTCAGGTGAATCATCGGCACGATGAGGCTGCAGCAGCTCCTGCAGACGTAGATCTGACGGAGGACGTGTGCATGTAACTCTTATTCTGCTCTGATGTGAACATAAAAGCTGTCAGGACTTCCCTCTTCCTCCCTGCGATCACCTCGTTAGACTCTCGGTGAGCTGCGTGGTATGTTCGGTATGTCTGACGTGACGCGACACTGAAACTCACCTGCTGTGTTTCCGTCGCACTGAACTGGTTTCTGACTGCAGCTGAACCAGAACGACCATCTTAAAGGAGCAGGTCACCCAAACATGAAGAACCAGAGACTTCAACATGTCTGTAATCAGTCTGCAGGAGCCCCGAGATCACAACCTGATCTGAGGAGACCCACTTCAGACGGTGTGCACGCTAACTGCTTCCTGCTGATCCCTGAACCTTTAGTTTAATCCACGTTTGAAACTCCAGACGACCTTCACGCTCCTACGCTCTCGTCCCGGCTGTTAACTGGCAACCCAGATTTGACACGGGGCGGCGTTTCCCCTCCACGTGGACGAGGGTTTGTTTTCTCACCTCATCTCTGCTGTGTGGATTCACCAGCCGCACAAACAGCAAAGTGTCTTCTCAGGTAAAAACAGAAAACGAGGACGACATCACGACGCGTATCTGAAAAACACAATGATCTCCAATAAGACAACGAGAGTGTTAAACAGAAACAGGTCGTCTGAGCTGGAGACAAATCACAGATGTGAAGCCGTGCTGTCGGAGTCAATCATCGTGAATAAAGCCTACACAGAGAAGTCGGAGGCTCCACCTAACAACAGATCTGACTGTGAGGACAAACAGAGGAGGAGGACAGCAGGGTGGAGGAGGACAGCAGGGTGGAGGAGGACACATCAGAGACGACCAACAACGACGCATTCATGGTCCAGTTGGAGATCGTAACACGCTGTCGTCCAGCTGCTGACAGAAACTCAGCACACGCTGCAGCTGACGTCTGAACCAGAGACTCTCTTCGTTCTGGATTGTCCTCCAGCGTTTCCCAAAGAACAACCTGACGATGCCAGAGCACGCGGCCTGACGTAGCCGGGCTCTGGAGCAAACATCAGACTGTTGCTTCACCTCACGTTGGCCAGAACGCTGCACTTGAACACATCGTAAAGACTTCAGCTGTAAGCTAACTGAAGCTCACGTCATATTAATAGAACTCAAAGACTATTAAAGTTAAAGGTAGAATCAGTAGGATTTGTCCCAGCTGTTCCTGAACGCACCACAAAGACAGTTGATTGTTGAGTCTCATTCCCAGGACGTCAAATAGACACATGTTGGGTTGGTAAAGCGTCCCGAGCAGCAACAAAGAGAGAAAATAAGAAACTCTCTGCAGATACGAGACACTAACACGCCTTTTCTCCACATTCCAGCCTCCCTCTCTGTCTGTTCACGGCTTCTCTAGTCTTTTACGTCTTTGTCTCGTCTCGTCTGCGTCTGCATGATGAGCTCTGATCAACCCAATAAAAGAGTCTCTACATGAACTCGTCCTGATGAAGGTCGCTGTGTTCAGGATGTCGTTGTGCTGCTGTTGACTTCTCTAAATACACATGATGGAGGTGTTTCATATTCATTCTGCTCTCTTTGATATTCAGGATTTATTGTTCAGCTCTGAGCTGCCACAAGAAGAAGAGGAGAAGAAGAAGAGGAGATGAAGAGGAGATGAAGAGGAGAAGAAGAAGAAGAGGTCCGTGGCTGCAGGCTGAAGACACTCGGCGCTCTCATTTGTAAAGCGAACACGGCTGCAGTCGAGGGAAAACTTCAAAGCTCAGCGTGACGTCTTGATAAAGACATCAAACAGAGGAAGTGTTCAGACTCGTCTCCTCGTCTTTAACGGCTGAGAGTCCAGCTGAGGCTGCTGGGACGCCGTCACTCTGCAGACGTGACCTGATGGTGGCGCTGCAGAGGAGCAGACGGTGTGATGACACGTGTAGCTGGTCAGGAGGTGGAGCCTCTCTGTGGCGGACATGTTGGATGATGCTGTGTGTGTGTGTGTGTGTGTGTGTGTGTGTGTGTGTGACAACAAAGCTGACATGAGCAGTGAAAGAGGAAGTAGAAAGTGTTTCTCTCGTATCGATGGCGTCGGGTCACAAACAGGAAGCAGAGAGAGAGAGAGAGAGAGAGAGACATGGAGGTCAGATTGCATCATCAGTGTCTCTCGCTGGGCGCTGGTCAGCTCGCTGTCAGGTCAACAGGAAGTAGAGAGCGAGAGGAGAAGAGGACAAAGGCTTTCATCATCATCATCATCATCACAGACACACGACAGATTAGATCACAGTAGAATCCTCTGTACTCGATTCAGACGTGATGTGACGACAGAAATAATTTCAGAGGATGAAAAGAACAACATCAGCGTTAGCGTAGCGAGGACCGCTAACTGCTGCTGTGCCTGCCTGTAGATAATAACACCAGTTAATCGTCGGCTAACAGTCGTTGGTGTTGTTCACTGTCAGACCTGGCTGCGGGCTAGCTGGTTAGCATGCTAACGTTAGAAGATGACAGAGAGACTTCAGCGTGATGTCCAAACTGTTGCTCTCACATGTTGTAACCTTTTAAAGGAGCTGGGGTCAAGATGTGGTTAGCTTAGCTTAGCACAAAGACTGGAAGCAGAGGGGAACAGCTAGCCTGGGAGTGTGGGTGCAGCGAGGTCGTCAGTAGATCAGAGCTCAGAGAGGCTCAGACGTCATCAACAGACGTGTCCAGAGTTTAACTACCAACTCTTGTCTTTGTCTTTGCGAGCCGAGCAGCCCGACAATACGACAGTTTGTCCGTCTGTGTTCTGAACTCAGTTTGGATCTTCTGGTGCTGGATGTAGCTGCAGCCTGATTCTGTGTGCTGATGGACTCCTGGAGGTCACTTCCTCTCACTGTAAACACTGTTTTTAATCCTGACAGACTTCACTGAGATGTGATGTCAGAGAGACAGAGAGGATGCTGGGACGGCGGGCTGCTGCCTGGAGCCACAGCGCCTCCTGCAGGGGCAGCGAGGAGCTGCAGGAGGTGCAGGAGGCGGAGTGTCATCATATATAATATATCTAACTTTATATTGTTCTGATATTTAAGCTTCTTATATTTCTGTCACACAGGAAACACAAAGCTGTCCAATCAGTGATCAGGTTTATTGTGATGTGATAGTGTGTGTGTGTGTGTGTGTGTGTGTGTGTGAGGGCATTAATATGTGTGTGAGCAGCATGTGGTGGTGCATATATTTGTGTGTGTGTGTGTCAGCAGGCGGTGCAGCTCTGACACACACCACAGGAAGTCTTCTCCTCGCAGCTGTCGGCGCTGGCGGGAGGTCCATTTATAATTCTACGGTACTTTTACTTCCAACCTGAAGATATAACAAGGCGTGTTTTATGTGTCGAGACGAGAGGGAACAGAACCCGGGCCTCGGTCCGGTCCGTTAACGTACACGAACACGTTAAAGCTCAGCAGGTTCTGTGAGGCGAACTGACGGGTCGGTTTGGTGGTTTTGAAGGCGGCTCAGAGGATGAACCAGCCGTCAGAACCAACAGACGCCGGCTCAGAAGAACCTCTCTGATTAGTAACATAAACCCAATGGGCCTTCAGGTTGGTTCAGGCATCAAACCCACGAGGTTAACTTCAGGACAAGTGGACCGGACGGTTCGGTCGAAGCAGCTCCGCTCATTTCACTTGTCACACCTTCTACTCCGTCACCTGACTTCTGTACTTACTGCAGCCACCAGAACCATAACTCTGGTTCTTAATAAGCTCTAGAACTTTCTAACCTCTGCTGTGACTTGGACGGACAAACAGCCGAGGAGAGAACTGAGGCCAAACAAGGACGCCGTGGTCGTCATGAATATTTAAACTTCATTCCTGCGGCGCTGCGACGGGAACACATGAACTTTTAATGAGTCGCAGGTTAAATGAGACATTTTATGTCCGTGAATGGATCCTCGAGGTGTCGGCTGAATATCAATCAGCACCGAGTCGCTGAACGCGGGACCGGGAGGAGGTTCTGCTGGACTTCACTCTGACACCACACAGCTGCAGCATTAAGATGCTCCTCACACACGCCGGTTCCGTCGCCCCGCTGATGACGTGACTCTAATGTGAATGATCTGTTAACGACGTTCCTGCTCAGCTGCTAACAGAACAGAACAGAACAGAACAGAACCGCCATCCTCCTGGTCCGTCTGTGCAGGTGGTCGGGCCCGTCAGTGAGCTCAGGTTCAGGTCCGGGTCTCTGTGCAGGTTGACGACCCGGGTGTGGTTGTTTGGCGGCAGGTCAGGTGGAGGGTTGTCATGAGACTCACCTGTGAAGCTCACCTCCTGCTCACTGCCAGAGTCCCTTTCATCGAGGCTGCTGTAGTTCTGCCCGGTCCGGTCCAGGCCGGTGAGTCCATCCGAGATCCACGAAGCCCTGAACGCACCTCCCAGAGACCAGAGACCAGAGAACGACCTCCTCTGTCCTCAGAACCTCCACCCAGGTGGACGTCACCTGTACAGCCCAGGTGTTTGGATCCAGGAGGTGGAGCGGGCCGAGGTTCTGTGAGCTCTGTGAATAAAACAATCTGTTTAAGCTCCTGTAAACTCACGCCGCTGTTTATTGATGAGTATAACAAAAACCCATTTCCCCAAACGAGCCTGGATCCAGACGGGCGTAACGAGCCCGGATGAAGCCGGGACCATTACAGCTGCACAACATCAGGCGTCATTAACTGCAGCGATTGGCTTCTTCGAGGCCCGCCGGCGCCGGCTGATTGCTGCGGGACATTAAGAAGAACCTCCGGCTCCATTAAACCCAAAGTTCGTCTGGAGACAAAGTGCAGATTCACCCGTCAGCTCATCAGCTCCATGTTGGTGTTTCACCTTCATTCAACCTGACGTCCGCTGGTTTTCTTCCTCCTCACTTTAGTTTCTCACACGTGTAGAGAACAGAACCTCACAGGTTCTGATGGGACGCTGTGATCAGAACCTGCTCCTCCTCTGCGAGGCCGCTGCCGGAGGTTCATCACACGTAATCACTTTTTTGTTAATTCCATTACAGTTAATGGAGCGTAAACTATCATCCAAACTCCTCCGAACAACACAACTCCTCTAACGACGTCTGTAATGAGACCGAGTCCAGAGCCGAGTAACGACCTCATCACCGCAGGACTCTTTACTGCACACGGTTCTGGAGGATGTGAGGTCCGAGAGAGAGAGAGGGAGAGCGCCTCCTGATGGTCACAGTGAGGAAGGACGAGTTTACTGACTGATAAAGTACAGAAGAGTCTGTTAGTGGAGGGAGAAGCAAGTTCTGGTACCACAAAGTTCTGGTACCACACTGGAAATACTCGACTACAAGTAAAAGTCCTGCGTTGTAAGCTTTGGTTAAAATGTTCTTCTAGCACTCAAACATCTTTGTGACGATGTATTTCAGCTGAGAGAGTTTCAGTGTGTCACAGACATTCAGCACCAGAACTTCTGGACCCACAGAGGAGTCACATCCTTCAGTCACACTGTCAGGAACAACTATGGTGAAAACGTGTTTGTTGTCCTGTGGACCGGGCCGAACACTCGTTCTGATAACCTCGGGCCCCCAGCTGCTCTTTGCTGTAGACCAGCGAGGTGTTGGTGTCACTCTGGAACCAGTTCTTTGTCAGTCAAAACACAAAGAACTGGTTCTGAACCAGCACCTGACCCACATGATGTAGTGAGTGTTGAAGCTCCTCTGACAGATTCTGGGTCTGTTCGGTGGATCTCTGCTGCCACCCAGTGTCCAGACTGAGGACCACACGGGTCCGTCACACAACAGAACCACAATATGAGAGTGCCACAATATTAATGTCCCAAACTGTCTCAGCTCCGAGCCGGGTCGTGGTGCCGTTGTCACTCTGTGGATCACCTTCAGGAACCAGGTGAAGACTGATCAGACTTTACTGTTACACACAGAGTTTCATCTACTTATATTTTAAAGTGAAGACAGAAATCAACAGTTTGAGCATCATCTGTTCAAAGTCAGCAGCTTCTTCACAGATTAAGACACACCAACATGTTCAGCACAGACGGGACGTGAACATCTGTGAAGCCACTCATATTTTACAGCCGTGTTCGTGGAAACAATCGAGATCTTCAACAAGATGTCTGAACTTCTTCCAGCTGCGTTTGTGTCGATTAACGACAGAGACTCTGGTTTCAACATCTCATCTGTGGTTTATAGAAGCTTGTTCACATTTATTCTGGACAAATCAAACTTAAAGTCAAGAAACATTTCTCTGGTTTTAATCAGTTGGTTTAAGTTTCCTGGTCATTTGAGTATCTGGATCTTAAACTCGTGGTGGTTTTACCGGGTCGAGCTCGGATCAAACTAAACCTGCTGCGTGTTCAACCTGAAGTATAATAATCTGAAGGCTGATGTATGAAGTATTCATGTTAAAGTGAAGCTCCTCCAGAACCAGATGGACCCAGTCACCACTCAGCTGCACTGCAGATTTATTGGATCCACTTACTTTTATTAAAATCCTTCTGACACCAAATATTACAATAAATACATGATATTTTTCTTTTTACAGCAGATATGGAGGCCGGCTGCCTTTAAACAGAGTAAAATCTATGGTACGTCGCGTCAGTGTCCGAACATCTCCTGCGAGGCGTAGGTCATGTAGAGGAAGCCGTCCTCGTCCTGGTGGTCCTTGTACAGCTGCGACATGGTGAGAGACATGCTGGACAGCCCGCTGTTGTCGATGAGCAGGTAGAAGGCCTGAGTGGGCAGCAGCGCCATCCTGTTCCTGAGAGACGGGACGAGACATCAACGTTAACCAGAGGCGTCCTGCAGAGAACAATGGTGGATAACATGAGCGCAGCAGCAGGTATGTGAGGCAGCTGATGCACGGCTGCATTAGCTGCCTCACATACCTGCTGCTGCTGCTGCTGCTGCTGCTGCGCTCATGTTATCCACCATTGTTCTCTGCAGGAGGAGCTACCATCGTCTGCAGAGTCAATCACAATCACAAGCATGCTGAGAATGTGTCTCTCAGACTAGAGACGACACCAACACACTGACACTGCATCAGTGTGATGGAAACTGTCCCACAGCACAATGTGTGGAACAAAGAAGTCGACTGAAAGTAAAACACTGAAACATTCAGAATAAATAAAAACTTTTATATCTTCACATATTCGTCTCCTACTGAACCGTCAGAACCACCAGGGAACCATCAGAGAACCGTCAGTGTTTAAAGTCTGAGCGTGACACGTTCAGATGTCTCCTCACATCAGAACTGATCCTGGACCTGATGGCCTGCAGCCGTCTGTCAGTTTCCTCCTGAGCTGCTGTTGACTTTGTGCTGCGTCATCATGACAGACCAGAATGAACCAAACACTAAAGATCAGCCAGAGCTCAGTGTGACGACATGGAGAATCTGAGGCCGATCCAAATGGATCAGTTCAGGTATTTAAACGTAGATTTCACACTGAAGGGTTAGTTCTGTTCAGGTGACAGTTTATAATCCTTTATAAAGATATTAATACTATTTATATAATAACCTCTTTCTGGTGACAGAACGTGATCTTCCCTAAACCCAAACAGACCATAATAGTGTTGCCTCAACATAAACATACAGCACCAACATTGCTCTGGTGATTGGGTTGACAGAGCAGGTCCCTGTTCTCACTGAGGGACAGGTTCTGGACACATGTTGCTGTTACATCATTATTTAAATGTCATTTCTTTAAAGCTCTGGGCTCCAAAAAAATTCAGATTCCAGTCAACTCCAGCACCTGGACTGAAAGAAAGAAACAGATCTCAAATCACAACCATCCACAAAGCTCAGAGAGAACGAGGCCCGACCCGATACACAACATCTTCATCCATTACAAATGTGTGTGACATGTTCAGAGCCGGTCCAGAGTGTCCACGGATCATCTACTTTAACTCTAACTTTCCCCTTTAAACACAGATAACGAGGAGAAAATCTGAAGTGATGCGTCTCATCAGCTGATCAGCAGCTTCACTCCGGCCCGGTTCATTTAGACTGACGGTCAGCGCCAGGACCCGAGACTGGAACCGTTCTGCTGCGTCATCAGGAACCAGAAGCATCTCAGGAATTTAGAAGCACGCGAAGTCAAAACAGACACTTTGAGAGTGAGGACAGACCCGCCTGATGACCAACAGACTTCAGTCTCAACCAGAACTGACTTCATGAAACAAAAAGACAAGAAATCTGACAAATCATCTCCTCTGATGATGAGAAGAGTCGTCGTCCACAGAACAGTTCTGGAGCTTCACAGTAAAACAGAGTTGCAGCATTCTGCTAAACAACTGAAGCAGCTGAGACTTGATTTAAAACAGAAACAACCAAAAACAGTTAATAAATTACTCTAAAACTACATTAACTCTTTGCTGAATTATCTATTAGCACTTCCTGTTAGCAGTGAACTCATGTTTGTACAGACAACCATCACTGGATCACTGTGGTACTGAAGGAAAGTTAAAACGTCATGTTTCTAAGGCAGGTTCTGCACATAACAGGACCGTCTGTTTCCTCAACAGTTCTGGAGTAACTGAGTAAAACAGAGTTGCAGCTGGAGACTGAGGAGCTGCTTCAGTCGTTTAAAGCCTCCAGCACACAGTGAAGCTGATGTTTGACTGTTCAACATTAAATGACTGAAGTCTCATTTTTAGGTGAACTGTTCCTTTAAAATGTATAAAAAGTTGTAACATTAAGACTTTAAGACTTTTATTCTTCTTCAGTGGGTTTAAAGTTAAATACCAGAGTTCATCTCGTGATATATTCAATATTTGGGGTTTGTGCTACAAAATAAAAGCTTCAGGAAACACCGTGTTCTGACCGTCCGAACACTCAGAACTCTTCCTCAGGCACCACGATGATCATGAGACAAGAACTGTACCTGATGATGGTGACGAACTGGGTCATGGTGAGCTCGTGCGGCACCAGGAACTTGGTTTTGTCCAGAGGAGGCAGGTACTTCTCTCTGTCGTAGCGCTCGATGATCACCTGAGACCGCCGGAGGAAGAGGACAGGTGAGGAAGAGGAGGAAGAAGAGGACAGGTGAGGAAGAGGAGGACAGGTGAGGTCATTTCTCCGGGACTCACCGGGATCTTGTTGGAGAACTTGGACCGGATCCCCGCCGCTTCTTGTTTCCTCGTCACTGCAGAGAAAGAAAACACAGGTGAGACTCTTCACGTGTGAACAGCTGATCTTCATCATCATCTTCATCATGCTGCTGTTACCGAAGCTCTTCCTCAGTTTGAACGGTTTGTTCTGCAGCTGCGTCTTGTCAAACGGAGGCATGTTGTGTGTGTGTGAGTGTGTGTGTGTGTGAGCAGCGGTCTGAGGCAGCAGCAGTTAAATAGACGCGGCTGTGGCGCATCAGCTGATGAGCGCATGGCCGCAGTCA
>OMLP01025453.1:0-11657 GCA_900302685.1 Spondyliosoma cantharus | reverse complement strand
TTAATGTCCTTTTTTTCATTATTGTTATCGGCAATACAAAACTATGTGCTAACTCACCAGCCCCTTCAATGCAGCGGCGTCTTGGTAGGTGCTGTGGCTTTAATACCCTTCCCTCACGTCTCCATTTAGAACAGGATCTGGGCACCGTTGAAGTATTTTTGATCGAGTATTTCCATTTCATGCCACTTTAAATGACTTCTCCTCTAGATTTCATCTGGAAATATTTAATTTTTTACGTATATTTTACATACGTGTCAGAGGTTGGACTTCAGCTCATTAAAGTATCTTGAGCCTCGTTGTTGAATTTGTCAAGTTGTGTACTTATGTTATGCCAAATGTTTCTAAAAAATGTTCAAACCCAGAGGAATCCACAACTTTAATCAAGGTGGAGGTGCATTTATGTCATTGTCTGTGACTTCCAGGAGGAGCTCAAACAGTGAGGAATGAAACAGTGACTAAAAATAACGTGAAGTCGTGTCAGATAGACGTCAGATGTAGTTTAACAATGACAACTCCCATAATTCTGAAACTAGGTCTTTTGTTTAACCCTTAAGATTTGAGAGACCTCAAGCAAAAGAGATCCTGTGTGTTTAAAGTTGGCTTATAATTAGATTAATCCGATAATATAATATGTAGTAATATAACACTTAGAGTACATGTTGCTAATAATACCAACTTTCTTTACATTTTCAGTAAGGGTGGGACAAAACATCGGCAATATATTGTGATACTTCCAATTGTGATACAATTATCATTATGCTGGCACCAAATATTGATAAACTGAATTAAAACATGCTGCCTATCTAAATGATGGTGTGCATGAAAAGGACAAGTTGCAGTCAGTGCGTGTGATAAAGAGGCACGAAGCTGATTTGACGATTGTTTTGAAATATATCGCAGAATCGCTGTATCGTGATATTATCGCTATTGTGTGGCAATGTATCGTAGATCGTATCGTCAGTGCAGGACTGCTTTTTCTCGCAGAGGAGTAATTCCACATTGGGATATTGCAACTTTTACCTGAGTAGAAAGATTTAAAACTTTTTCTACCACTCTCTTTCACATGCCCCCATAAATATACTTTTCCTGAATCCCTCTATCCTCAACAATAACAAATACTTAAACATAAACAAAGCACATTTAAATTATTCATATATACAAATGAGAAAAAGTAAAGAATACCACTAATATTTACCTCCTAACAGGAATATTTCACCTACAGTTCATACCTCATGTGCTGCTGAATATGGAGATCTTTTAAAAATATCACTTCGATATTTTCTTTCGAGGTTAAACACACCTTAATGTATAGCTGGATGGGACCTCCAGCCTCACCACTCCCCTGCATGCCTCCACCGCCGCCTAACAAGACGCTCTCCGGCCTCTCCTTTTTTTTTTTTTTTCTTCTTACGTCACCTTTTTCTCTCGCTCTCTTCGTCTGTCCTCATTCACACTGTATCACTCTCCTGTGGCTGTTGTGCTCTCTGAAGGACAGACATTCATCAGCGTAAGGCCAGGGTGCCACATTATATCTGTGCGTGTGTTCATGTGAGCTCGTGTGGGCTTGAAGGACCTTGCTTCTGGCCTGTAGGGGAGGGAGAAGGAGGGGTGAGGTTCAAACATACTTCATGCATATTTCATGAAACTCTGATATTCACCACTACACACACACAAATAGTCACACACACCGTTATATATAAGACACTACAGCACACGCCAAGGTTTTTCTCCCTCAGCTTCCTCGATCCATCTCCGAGAATACAACTCTTCGACTTCATATCAATGTCAGGTTTGCCTCTCGCATTCCTGCGGGTGTCTTCCGCGCATTGAAGTCGTCCAGCGGTGGTGGGCTCGAGCCTGCTGTAACCCTATGGACCTAAATGCATTATTCATACCCAGAGGGGCCAGGACCTACATCTCCTGCTCTGGTCATGCCTGATAGTAAATCAATAGGTCTGACTGTTCTGTGTGTTGGCTGACCTGCGGGGGCTGCGGTGTTGATGGTTATGTAAGAAGTTGAGTGTGGGGATGTTCCAAAATATACAGTAACGCAAAGTGAGAGACACAAACCGAAACATCTCAGCACCTGTCAAAGAAACAATCAATAATGCAATATAAAAAAACCTTTAATGTGGCCATTATGTGTACAATTCTTAATTGAAGGAATAGTCTGGGAACAATGCTTATTCGTTTGCTTGCTGAAAGTTTGAGAGAAGACCGATACCATGTTCATACCTGTCCAATAAAGGCATACTGTGAATGAGAGAAATAAAACATCGCCTTCTGATTACGTTTTTGGAAATAATCATGGTTTCATAATGAACATGCTGACACCTTTGCTCCGCTTCATCTGGTCCTCTGTTTGCCTCTCTGCTCTGCCTGTCTGTGCGTGTGGCTGCGCTCCGCCCTCAGTCTAACAGACCTGCAGCTCTTTACACTGTAATAAACTGTGAGCGGTGAGGTGAGATTTGATCTGGTCACTGCATCTTTAGTCCTGCCCTCAACTCCAATGTGTGATTTTATTGGGGTTATGTGCAGGATTATTTCTTGGCCAGGTGCACTGATTCCCTGGAGTCCACACTGTTCACCTGGCAACGGTAAGACTCTGCGGTTTCCCGTTGCTTCCACTCTTAATGCTCAGATAAGCACCCCCTTGCTGTACCGTCAGATTTAGCAGATATACAGTATGTATGGTATCGATCTTTTCGTCCAACCCTCCCTCTAACACACCTTAAAAATACTGGCATCCACCAAAATGCTCATCATTTTTCAAGACGAAACATTGAAGGCAGTACTCATAATGGTGCAAACCACGTGTCTAACTTAGCTCCAGGCTAAACCTAGCATTCTGCATGTCCACATATCGTGGTGGATTTTTTAAGAGATAACTGATTGGTTGCAGTTTTGAATACAGATGACGTCTTGGACACGGCCGAGAGCCTGAAACTGTAAAGTCTGATAAATGAAGATCTGACACAACGTGGATTTCAGTGTTTTTTTGTTGTTTTTTTGCTAAATGTAGATTATCACTAAGCAGCTTTGCTCCGCATTTAACTTTGAGACTCTTCTCTTTTGTAGTGTGACGTAAACGTGTGCTTAAGGGTGCCTTTGCATGTGTTCATCCGTATATGCTGACTTTGTTGCTTGGATCCCTGTGATTCACCGCCGAGTGTGACCCTCAGGGACTGTTTGGCGAGTTTTTTATTCAGAGACACAAACCCGTGATCAAAGCTGAAGTGTTGAGATGAAAATGAAATGCTTCAATACTGCACCTGTCATTACAAAGAAACTAATACCGCTGCCGTGCTGCCTGAACACTAATGAAATGATTCCAGTGATGGATCGTGAAGAGAAGAGAGGCACTGTCAGCGGACGAGAGGGAAAAAAGAGAGAATTGAGAGTGAAATATAGATGAAAACACATTACATCATCTGTGCCCGGGCTGTGCTAACACAAGTTTGTGCGTCCGTGGCCGTGTTTGTTTGCTCGCAGTGTTTGTGGACATTGATCTCTTCCTATCTCTGTGACATGTTTGCACTTTTTCCCCCCACCTCCTCCTTTTCTGGGGCCTGGGCGGAGGGAAAGTGTCAGTGTAAGCATTCCTGCAGCCCTGCGTGGGAGATCATTCTCTCATCTCTCACCGCCAAGAATCTCACAAAGCGAAGTGACGGCTTCATCTGTGCCTCCACCTCTACCTCCCCCCTTAATCCTTTTTTCCCACCCTCACTCTATGTCATCCTCTCGCTTCCCCTCCCACCGCTTCTTGACGCACATCCACATTCGCAGACACACACCAGCTTTACCCCCCGTTCCTGTAGACAGATGCTAACAGATTACTTGTTTTATTGGTGTCAGTTGGTGTCTCATTTGAAATAAATTTATATACCTCAGCCCCGAAGTCGACATCGATCGGGCTTAACTCATTTAATAACCATGACATTTGCCTATTAGCTTATTTACCGTCAAAACAGGCCCGGGCTCAGCCGGCTTCCTGAGAGACGGTGACTCTTGCATTTGTATCCGTTAGGGAACTGAAAATGTGATTGCTTGTGCAAAATATAAACTGCGAGTGGAATATTCAATTCAAGCGCACACACAGACGCAGACTCACACATGCTGAAGTTAAACACATGTTCATTGCATATCGTGCATTTCCATACAGCAGCCAGGGACATTATTTAAACTGCACAGGCTTATATTTTAGGGAGATGTCGCCCCGTTTTCTAATCTGCTGTCGTTTTAATGCGCTGTTGCTGCTGCTTTTTGCCGGCCGCGCAAACTCAGCCACTTCACACTCAGTGTTTTCTCATCATCTTGATAAATTCAGGATGGTATACATTTTCTCAGAACTGATTCCAGAGTTTTATTAAGAGTAGCTGAACAAACTAAACAAAACTGCAAAGAATAGAATTTAGAATTAGAGTTTAAAATTCGATGCTCATGAACATCTGTAGATTGGTGAGTATGCCAAAATAATTTCCCACCTTTTGGTAATGCTTCATAATATCATACTTTTCCTAACTATCAGTCAATTCTACGGCTGCACGATATATTTTACTGAGACGAATCAGCTCTTTCACATTTAAGATGTCTTTTTGTGTTTCCGGGGACAAACAAGCTAGAACGTAAGATTAGAGATTTTGCGCTTAACCTCCACTGAGCAGCAAAAAGCTTAGCTAACAGTTAATAAGCGCATAGTTTGCTGCTAATAAGGCTCACAGTGCAGCCTTTGATAGCTAATGGCAGCTGCAGTTAGCAGCAGTTAGCGGTTACTCTGGTGATGCCGTACTCCATTTGTTTTGAGTATGACTTTGACAGGTGGCCAATTCTTACATATTGCACCTTTAATAACTAAATAAACTCAGCAACACTTACAGAATAGGTAAGTTAGTTAAATGCTGCTAATTTAATCAATCTAAAGAAAAACTCATAAGGCCTTTGCCACCTATTATTACATCATTACTTCAATATAAAGCTTTATCCACCCTTTTTATTTTGAGGTTCTTCCACATTACGAGAACCTACTTAGACGTATCGCACACATCCCAGCATGCACACAATCTTTTGCCTAGAAAGTGATGCTCCAAAATAGCCATTGATTCTGTAAAAAGCCCACTGGGTGGATATCTCAGAGATTTATCATGGCTATCTGGTAAAGAGGAAAAACGAGAAGAGCAGAGAGATGATGTCTCGGGGAGGTGGAGGGAGAACGATGAATGGCCGGGAAGCTAAAAAGGAGGTGGTGAAAGAACATTGGGAGGATGTGGTGGATTTGGGAGTGATTATGAGGATAATAACTCCACATTAGAGCCTCCAGAAGCCTCCGATTGCGTGGGTGTGAGATCGAGTGCATGTCTGTCAAAGTGTCTAATTTCCTCTCGGTCGCCGTCTCTGTCCAAACTGCTCCAAAGATAAACGCTGACCATTAGATCCGTGCGCACACTTTAATGCTCACATCAGCTCATGTACACAAATATAAACACACCGACAGTCTTCAGTGGCACATTAATAGCATCTTATGACCCCTCCAAAAAAAAATCAATGAAGGCTGTTACACAAATGGAGAAGAGCTGACAGGTGAAAAAGAGCAAGAGGGCAAAGAAAGATAGATCTTGATCAAGGCACCGGGGGGATGATGGGAAGAATATGGAGTGAAAAAGGGGCGCGAGCATTTCATCTCGCTTCAGTTCTCTCTCTTTATGGTGTTTATTGTTGTTTTTGTTGTCAGCGCAAAGATCCTGAATCACTTGGATTGGATATTTACAGCGGGCTGTGTGCGGCATTTCAATGAGGGTGATGGTTTACAGCTGGCGTATGGGGATTTGATTGGATGCTGGAGCTCGCTGCAGTCTCCCCCCCCCCGAGCTTCTAATTGGTTATTTATCTAGAAAACCTGCCATTTAGCTGACATTACTTAAACTAAACAAGCATATAGCCGCAACGCAAGCATCGCGTATGGCCTCATACAGGCATGGACGCGCCACGTATATATACACAACACGCAGACTATAATAAAGAAACATCAATCTGCCAGAAGCGTCTCCAAACCATCTGCAGCAGTAATAACAATCTGGTACCTGAGGCTATATGCTCTACTGTTCTATTACAGCACACTCCTGCAGCCTCCTTATGCTTTCCACCACTCTCGCTCTCCACTTTCCTCTCGCACACAGGGCTTGTCCCCCCTCTTTAGCCCCATCTCGTACGCAGATCGGCTCAATCCTCATGGCCTGTGAGTATTCCGTAATGAGATCCCTGGAGGAGAGAGGAGTAGCGTTAGGGAGAGCAGAGGGGAGAGGAAGAATTGAGGGGCTGATCGCCTCCCTGACCCACTCGCGTTGAAAAAAAACAAAAACCTCTGGAATAGTCCACCCCTCTCTCGCTCTCCTCTCCGTCTCCCTCGTGCCATCATCTCCTCCACCCCTTTCCCTCTCTTCATCAGCCATCTACCATTACTGTCCATTAACCAGATCAGAGGCATTGTAATCCCTTCCTGACAGCATTCCTGCTGTGTGTACAGTACACATGGAGGAGACAGAAATTGTTTTGCAATCCTCGGGGGGGGGGATCTGCGTTTCAAAAGTGCGCATATTTAAGAGGAGGTATGTTTTTATCTCATGCGGTGCGCAGCAGGGTCCAGAAGGTATTCGATCCTTGCTCGGCACATAATCGCCATCCATGGAGAGAGAAAGCTAACGAAGCCTCTCGTTCTAAGGTTGTTTTCCCTCTTTCCACGAGGAGCCTTCTTGCATTTATTGAGCTGCAGTTTAGACCACCCGGCCACAGATCAGTCCTCTTCCCATCAACCATAAGGACGCTTAAGTAGAAAGGAGTGATGAGCGGGTCAATGACTGTTAAACTAGAGGCACCTCCCTGATATCATAAAGTCCTGGCTGTGACGGCGAGCTGCTGATTGTCTCATTAGTCCGTGCCTTTAATGGCACTCATCTGTGTTTAACAGTTTAAGCAGAGTCTCATAAAGGGCAAATGTTCTTTGGCCTTTTAAGGGAGGTGTTTGGGAATGTGGTTCTCTTTCCGTCTTTGTTTGTTTACTTGTCTGCTCATCTTTCCCCGTGTATGTGCATATGTATGCTCATCTACATCTCTGTTTGTCTACCTCCAAGACACACCTAAGGTCTTGAAAGGGATTATGCTAAATGAGGATTAAAATATTAAAATATTTCAGTTTCCCGTGCAATGTTGTGTCAGCTGCAGCAAAGCAATGAGCTTGCATCTTTTCCGCTTTGTGACTATTGATCTCCGGGCTCTTGAAAATGTTTTGTAGTCATCACCAAAGTGGTCACAATTTACCCACCAGAATTGTGGTAGGGGTAGAAGTTATGTAGGGCTGTGCCATCTGGTCAGAATTTCATATCGGGGTATAGATCACAAGGTTTCTGCCAGTGCATTGCAAAGGTGATGGTCTGCTGGGCATAAAACGACTGTCCGCTGGGCCTTAGCATCAAGAAGTTTTTTGTTTCTTTTTAACTTAATCAATCACCAAGGCATTGTTTTACTCTGACAGTGTTAAGGTCAGATGGTTGGACACAAGTTGCAGGAGGTTCGTGAGGCTGCATGTCTTGTTATCATCTCCTCAGCTTGCTTTTTCGGTCAGGGTTGGGGGCTGCAGGGCTTCGGTCGATTCTCTGTCGATTCTCTCAGACCCGGCTTCAGCGAGGCTTACCTTTTAACCGCTCAGCCATGTTGAATGTGTGCGCCTGGGTATGCAAGTGTGTATTTGTGCTATCGGATGAGTGCATTCAGTATGCCAGTGGAGGCTCTGGAGATGTCCTGTGGGTGGATTTCTCACAGGCACATTTGATCTCCGTCTGCCCTCTCTTGTGTCTTTTTGATCTGTGAGTCGGGGATGAAGGGAGGAGGTTTTTGTCCTCCAGCTTGATGCACGCAACGAGTATCGCCTCTTTTATCGCATCGCATAGAAAAGGAACGTAACACATTAAAGGATAACGTAGATAGATTGGAGGATGCTATGGGCCCGATGCCAGGCGTTGCTCTAATGCGGTCCATGTGCGCATGTTAGCGTGTCGGATGTGAGGGTGCTTCGGCGTGTTGGGGAATCTTCCAAGCCAAGAGCCTTTGCTTTGAAGTTGTGCTTTTGTCTATAATAGATTGTTGAATCTTTGAAGCCACTGTGAAAGCACTTGTATTTGCATACGCATTTATATCAGCTGCGACTGTAAAGGCATGTGTGTGTGTGCTCGAGTAAAGTGTGTGTGTGTGTGTGTGTGTGTGTGTGTGTGTGTGTGTGTGTGATGTGCACCCACGCACGGAGCACCTGTCTCGTTGCCCCTCCAGCAGAGAGTTTAAATATTGGCCCAATGTGTCCTCGTAATCTTCTGCCGTCGCCATGGTAACAGTGGACTTGCTCAGGATGCCCTTATTTACCTATGCAAATGGCGTAGTCCTCCCACCTGTCAATCACAGTCCTGAGCATATTGTAAAAAAAAAGTGTCCGTCTCGACTTTGAGTTACGCAACCTTCAACCGAGAGCCCGTTTTGTGCTCTCTGTAGAAATCGCCGCTTCTGAAAAGTGTTTGAAGGCGCAGCACAGTCTCGCATTACCTCATGGCCGTGTTGGTGAGTTTTAAATTAGAACTTTCTTTTCTTGTTTATCTATTTATAATCCTGTAATCCACGCTTCTCTTTGTTGTGTTACTGTTTCTGTCACCATCATTTGAAACTGCTGCGCTGTGAAATACCTGTTCGAGCTTCAAGCGGACCCGGAAGCATTTCATGCTCATTTTGTCTGTGCGTTTTTAATTTAAATATTTTTGGGAACTAAAGAGCGATGATTTACTGCCGTTTGATCTGAACCCACTGAGCTATTTCTTATGTCTGTCTTTCTTTTTCTTTTTTTAGTCTGGCCTGAGACTCTTTTCTCAAGTCTCACTGCTTGAGCTTGCATTTGCGTCTTCACTGTTTGACATCACAGAAACCCTTCTTCTTCCAGCCCCTTCATCTTTCTCCTCTCTTCTTTTATCCACCTTTCTTTACTCCCACAATCTTATTCGTCTCAGTGGCTCCTTCTTAATGCTTCTTACTTGAGTGTCATATTTCCTTTGCAACAAGTTCTCACAGTTCATCTCCTGAAGCCGCTGAATTGACATTCAACTATGCAATGAAAATGGTCTTTCCAGACGAGGTGGCTTTGTCCGCTATTGGCTGAGTCAATCTGAGAGTAGATTCACCCCCTTTGGGTTGAGAATGAATTGCTGCCCCAACTGAAGGAGTTCAAGTATCTCTGGGTCGGGACAAGATGCGGAGTGAGACTGACAAGCAGATCAGTGATTTCATCGATCATTTTCCGCAAGCCAAACCTCACCTACCAGCCGTGAGCTTGAAAGCATGAGATTGTGGATACAAGCAGGCAAACTGAGTTTTCCCCTCATGGCGTGTCTGGGCTGATCCTTTGGGGCCATGTGAGGAGCTCAGATATTTGAAAGTAACTCCGAGAAGATGAAGATGCTGCTCCTTTGCATTTGAAAGAGACTGTTGAGGTGGTTCACATATCTGATAAGGATGCCCCATGGATGCGTCCAACTGGGAGGAGATCCTGAGGCAAACCCAGAATATGTTGAAGGCATTACATATCAGGCCTTAGAACACCGTGGGAACCCTGAGGGGGGAGAACTGGAGGAAGTATCCAGGAATACTGAGATACTTTGCTTCGCCCACTCTTACTTTGACCAGGACTTGTAGCCCTTTTCCCTACACATGTGCTGGCTTGGCTTGACTTGTGGATTCAGCCCAGCGTAGCAGGCATTTACATTTCCATTACAACAGGGGCTTGGAGGTGCGTCTTCCAATGATGTGGCACTTTCTAGAATGAATGACGTTTAGAAGACGCAGCCTTTTTAACTCTGTGTACTGCACTGCTTGGGATCGAAGGCCCAGTTCAGACCAAAGATTTGCGACAACAGAACGTTGCGAGGGAGACTTGCAGCGGTGTGACCTGATCCAATCACGGCTCGACTGAAGCCGTCTGATTGTGTCGGCTGTGACTCAGCTTGTCAAGTCACCGGTGGCTGGTTTTAGAAAGTAATCACTGCCTAGTACCGTAGTCAGCGAATTGAGCCAGTTACAAACTATAAGCTGGTGAAAAGACTCACTATCTTTATGCAAATTACATCCAGGGGTATAAAAGCCTGAAAAGCAGGCAGTTAAAATGGAAGTACAGAGAGTTGTTGCAATTGAGATGATACACCGTTTCGTAGATGCCATTTGGTGAGAACTGGAAGGTTGTTCGAACGTTGCAGACTGGCACATTGCAAGTTTCAACTCATCCCGTCCTGAATCTTTGGTCTGAACATGGCTGATTATTGCTTGCTTTTTTTTTTTATATGGAATAGAAAAAGGAAGCTACCATTCATCCCTGCATGATGAAGGAGCCCATCAGACGTCACCGCAACCTGCTCCTAAGCGGTCAGGCGCTTTGGACTGACACCGGAGCTGGTCCGTGTTGGGCGGAACTTGGCACGACTCGGCACGTTTAAACTGATAATGGAAACACAAATCAATATGTCGTGGCTTGACACAGCGAGGGCAAAAGTTCCAATGGAAAGAAGCCCCGATAGATAAGTGGCAGAAAATGGCTGAAGATGGAAAATAACATATCCTGACAACCTGGGTGGTAAGAATGATGCCTGAGATCACGGACATGTTTGGTCTTTGTGATTCTGATCTCGGCATTCGAAACACAAACAGCTCAGTCTCCCTCCTCATGAGGCAATCTCAAGAAGCCTGATCAGTAATGGCAAACAGGAAACACTCTGAGCCTGTAGCCACTGCGTTTGGTTAATGACTACTCATGAGTTACTGTTCTATCTCCCTGAGCATAATGGCGTGTGTCTGTGTGTGAGGGAGAGAGAGGTTTACGATACTGTTTACAGTAAAACGTTTACTTTGAAAAATGATATCATGCATCAACTCCAAATGTTCCTCCTCCTGCAGTCATTTAGCAGATGCCATTTCCTGCCACAGAGCGAGCAGGGAATGACAGAGCAGGATAAGTATTAGACCCAAACTACAGAGACGGTGAGAAGACGGAGCAGAAGCAGAAGACCAAAGCTGTCATCATGTCTCTACTTTGTGCCGCTGCTGACCACACAGTGATGGGAATAGTTATGGAGGGTTAAGATGGCTTTTCGGAGGCAGACTTTCCTTTTTCTTCAAGATATGAAGCCAACTATACTGTAAATGTTTCATAGACTATAAAAAACTGTAATATTTGATATACTTCATTAAAACAAATGATTACAAAATTACCTTTAAAGCTAGGGTCTGTAATGTTGTTCAGAAGCACATTTTGTTATACTGGGTGAAATGGTCCTTCTATCCTGAGAGTAGTCAATACATTATGTGTTCAGAAAAAAAGAACGAAAATAATCAGACCTCTGTGGCAGCTGCAGGACTGAGAAAAACCTGACCAATCCGTGCTATCCGGCCCGAATAGAAAGAAAATCGGATGCCTTCATGTCTCGTTCTGCCTACGTCCCCCTCTGTCCCTCCCTCCTCCGCGTGTACACAGGTCACGTTTCACTGATGCCGGAAATATTCAGCACACTCCTCTGCAGAAATATGGAGTTGCAGAAGAAGACGTTCATTTGACCCCAAAGAAGAAGAAGACGTTCATTTGG
>OMLP01025450.1:42051-61781 GCA_900302685.1 Spondyliosoma cantharus | reverse complement strand
TGGGCACAAAGATAAATGGTAGGTCTTGTTGTAGTGTTATTTTAAAATATAATGCTGGTGCAGAGTGTGGATCTGACAGGCAGCAACCAAGGTCAAATCAATAAAACACAAGAAACGTCAAGATACACAAATCGTGAACGCGTATTCAACCTTGACTCTGCTCCTTTTTCTATCACTCAACGTTCTTATAAATATCTCTCAGCAGAGGGCTCCATTCTGCATATACATTTTTAGAACATGGATGCTGAAATTAATTTACAGGCCTTGAATTTATGTGAGGCTTAAATACATGTTCTGCTGGCTCTGAGATGAAATATTATTATGAAGTAATTCAGCTCAGGAATCTTCTCCTCATGAAAACCGGGATCTCCGTAACCTTCCTCTTCCCATTAAAGCTCTCCTTTTGGGCATCATCAAGCAAAGTGGTCGACTTATTGAGGCAGCCATTAGTTTATTTTGTGCTTGTTTTTGGAAGCAGATTACATGGCATCTAATGTAATTCACAATCGAGCATTAAATAATGTGTTTCTATCTCATCAGAACATGCTCGACTGATGCTCGAAGATTGAACCCAAAGAAGAAACTAGAAGACGTACATTTTAAACATATTTGTTGTTTGCAGAAACATACATTGCCATACATACATTCATTCTGGCGACTAGGTTAGGCTCTGAAGAGATAAGAGTCTCCTGTGTTTCAGTCCCCTTTCCTAACAGCAGACTCAGGTCTCTGGCTGAAAACTGGCAAGCTGACTGGCTGGCTGACCGCCCATCTGGGCGACTGTTTTGCTAACAACCAGGCTGGTAGTTAGCTCCCTGGCTCGGCTCTTGTTTGAGCTCTGGATGACTGATTTGCAAGCTGGCTGACCGCAAGATGTAGCTCTCCCGGCATGACAGTGGGGATGCATGTGCACCATCTGGAAGGCGCAGTCGCACACAGCCAAAAAGCTGATTGCTTAACTGAATCTCAATGCCTTCATCTTATTTTTTCCGTGACAATGTTTGTACTGTCATACCTGCCTGCCTGGCTGGTAAAGAGTGAAGGGATGAGGCAGAAATTTGGGTGGGTAATAAAACACGTCTTGGTCCCAGAATCTGTGTTATACCCTGTCATTCCTTCCACTGGTTTAGCAGCTACGGATTTCTTTGACATTACTATATATTTTCCATTAGTGTGGAGTGAGCCGCTGTCCCCTCGTGTGCTCGCTTCTTGTCCAGGTACATTGTGCCTGAAGATGTGAGTGTCAGACCTGCCTTAAATCCATCCCTACTCCCCCCTTCAAGTCCATCCAATCAGAGACTGTGACTGACTGTGGCTCCTGGGGATTTATGGTCAATAAATAATGACAAATCTCCAGGAGGCACACGGGGCTTTCCCTTCCTCTTACAGCTCTCCATTCCACACACACGCTACTCAGATGCACTCTTTAGAAAAGCCCGATGCAGAGAGGAAGGTGTGTGCGTGTGGGGCTGCTGCCCCTTCTCCGAGGCAACGTTGAAAAAGGCAGTACGCTTCTTTGAAAATAGCAGCTATCCGTTGTCACCTGTCCCCCATAGGAGGAAAGCTACGGGCAATGTCTGTCAGAGGACAAGAGAGGATGCAATTTATTCTCCTCTCCTCTTGGTTCAGAATGAAGGAGGCAAACACTGAGAGAGGAAGCGGGGTGCAGCCGGTTCAAAGGCATTGGGACTCATCCAAAAGTGAACTGGAGAGAGAGCCAGAGAGGGAGGAGGGGGGAGCTGGAGAAGGAAGAATGAGAGAGAGGGAACAGAGAAAGATGCAGATTGATTGAAGGGTTTATTCCGTTTTATTGTAATGGTCAGAAAATAATAGAAATGCAAACAATACTGCTCTCTCAGGATGGGTTAAATGCGGAGTATACCAGTTTCATCTTGTTGTACAATATATGATATGGGATATATGGTTGATGGATTTATAATTAGTTACTAGAGAACAGACTTGGAGATCCAATATTCATCAATCCTTAGTTAATGATTAGTTCATGGATATGTGTGAATTGATTATACTGACCACTTTCACCACGAGTGGTTCGTGAATAATAACATTAGTTACTATCTCTGTGCACCCCAAGCAGTCATACATAATAGTGATTACTTAATAAGTAATCCCTAATTACTTCATCACTATTTTACAAGTGCTTACCCTTCGAATAAAAGTAGCGCACGAGTGGTTTGAGGACCGAATCATTACTTCATGAGTAACTCCTCTCCTATACCCTTTCATTCCTGATTTGTTCCTCACTCACTCATTTCTGAATTTACTAATCGTTAATTAATAACTAATCCCGCTTTGTAACCAGGGGTGACACGGGCCTGCTACAAATGCCCCCGGATGCTAGAACAGCCTGTCCAAGGACCTCAGGTTGGCTAACTCAGTATCCACTTTTAAGTGTTTTTTAAAAACGGATTTTTATAAAACAGCTTTTTCAAACTCTTAAGGTAGCAGCTTGGTCGACATAAAATTCAAGCTTCTCCTAGACAATTGATGGTTGAATTGGCTTTAGTGTGGTGTTTTTGCATGATCCTGCCCCCTTTGTTTAAAAAACCTTTTCTGCATTTCATTTCATTATGTTGTTTTAATTGACTTTTACTGTATCTGTACAGTGTTTTGTTTTATTTGCACTTACTAACCTTGTTAATGTTACGGCTAAATAAATGATAATGAGCTTCTCTAAAATTGGATCAACTAATGTTCAACTTGCAGTCAGTTCCTCATCATTACATTTAGGGCATTTTTGTCCAAAGTGACTTACAGTAATTCATAGATACATTCATACAGTGATGGCGGTGGCTGCCATGCAAGACCACCACATCAAGAGCAGTTTGGGGTTCAGTATCTTGCCCAAGGACACTTCGACATGCAGACCAGGGGAATCGAACCAGCGACCTTCCGATGAGCCACAGCCGCCCTCCTTTACTCAAAATGTTTTGTCCGTCAGTGTTACTGCTGACATGTACTCAACTAGACTTAGAGAGGGGATCCTAGTGAGTAGCGTCATTTTGCAGTTGCAGCTGAACCTCTGGTGTGCTGCTCTTACATGTCCTCTCCATCCTTCACCAAGGTCAGCAGAGAGGTTTGAGCTTGGCCACACTGTGTCAGTGCTCTCCCAGAGGCTAACCGGTGCACTCAGCCCTCTGCAGCAACCCTCAGTACCAGCCAAAGCCAACAGATTAGGAGCTCAACACCTGGGGTGACAAAGAGGTGGTGGAGGGTAATGGTATCATTAGCAGATACCATGGAGACTTACCCCGGCACCGATTTGTTCCCAAGGAACAATGTCAAACCCCATCTGCCAGTGGAGGAGAGCCAAGAAAAAGAAACATTTACCTAATGATACACCTAACACACAGTCACCAGACATTTGTGGACCATTAGTTAAAAGATGGAATGAGCCGCACACACACCATAGGAGCCACCTCACTTACCTTGAGGACCGAAAAGCATGATTTAACTCATGCTGCGTGGAATCATAATTCATTCAGACTGCTCCCACAAGGCAGGCAGAAAAGGTATTAATTTAATAAACCTGTAAAGAAAAACCCTGTCTGAATGCAGAGTAAATGGCAGTGATGGATTACTCCAAGCTCAGAAACTTAATTTTAGGGAAATCACTTTAAACCTTGAACGCTGAAGACCTGAAGTATTTATGAGGAAGTGAGACTGCTCCATTGGTGGAGCGAGCCCAGGAAGAAAATCACCCCCCCCGTCTCTTCCCAGGGTCAACGGCAGGTGCAGACCGAACGGGAACCGGACGGATACGTGCGTGCAGAAGTAAACATCACACACACGCAGTTAAGAACACTGTGTGTGGAGGAAATGAGAGATGCAGGGTGACATGTAGTGTGGACAGGTTCATAAAGACATCAACAGGCCAGCGGCTGCAGTGGTAACACACTGAGGGAAGAACGAAGTGCGCCCGACAGCGGCGCACAGCGAGGGGATTAGATCATGAGAGCGATCAATAGCGGCCTGAGATGGAAGTGATGGCATGCTGTACATGATGCCGGCTGCAGCGGCCGTGGCAGCAGAGTGGCCAGACAGGACAGAGCGGACAAAGACATCAGGCAGATTGATTGGCACAGAGGAAGGTGTCTGGCCGCTCTGCTGGGGCCCATTCACACAGACAGGACAGAGCTTTGGCTCCGGCCCCAGCTAAGTATCTCTCGCTGAGGTGGGGAGCCTATCACAAGGAACATCTCTTTCATTATACCGTCTCCTGTAATTGAGACGGGCTAAAAAAACAATGTAAACTCATTAGGTACAAGTTAAATGGAAATTAAATCAGAGAGGTGGTGCTCTGTTTGTGTGAGTTAAGAGAGAGAGTAAGAGAGAAGGGAAGGGCTGCAAAGGGGAAAATTCATTCAGAAGTAATGAGTCTGAAAGACTCTATCAACTCGTCTGAGGTATTGATCGTAGCACACATACACACACACACACAGGCACACAAACAACCAATGAACAGCTGCAAACACTAACCTCTCCCTCAAAATGTTTGCGAAGGAAAGCTTAAAATAGTGTCGCTCCAAATGAGTTGCACTGCTGTGCAAGGCCTCTAAATAATTGATTGGAACTCTTGATTGATGTCTTGATTGCACATTTACAACAGAGCAACTTTGCTTGGTGAAAAACTCCAGCACATTAGGGTACAGACCTGTGGCAGCTGCCACACAATTAACTTCCAGAACAATTAATCATGCTATGAATCTAAAGAACTGGCCCAGACTCAGATTACTGTGTCTGACGGCCATTCATTCATTCAAGCACACCTGTAAATTATGCTTTTTGTCAAAAGAATGTTAACTATTTTTTAGGAGGAAAACAATTTGAAAACTGTAACTTCAGTACAGTGGTTCCTAATCTGTTTGACCCATGCAGCCCCAAAATATAAGCTCTACGAGACTCTTAATCTCGGGTTTAGTGTCTGCTCAAAATTTGAACTGAGAGCAGTTCAACCAACGAGATAAACAAGGATTTTGAGAGGCTTAAATAGGTGAAAGGCTCAAGAATGTAACATACGCAAATATATATAGAAAAGTCCCACAAAATAAGCATACATTTATCTAACAGAAATATTAGTTCTCTTTCTTAAACATTCAAGAGCCATAATATTTTTCTTGGGACCCCACAGAGAGTCAAAACAAAAAGTCGGGACATCCAATAAGAGTTAAAATTGAGACACTGAATACTTTTGTTGTCCATTTATGTTGAAAAGCTACGTTTTTTTCAAGCTGCAGACATCTCATGAATATCCCTGGCCATCATTGGAAACATGTGAACACCAGGGGGAAAAGCTTCTGAACTGAAGCAATCTTCTTTTGTGGGTGGAATGTCAGACACTACTCCAGAGCAGCAGCATTTGAAAATGACACTACTTGACTCAGGTTTTTCTGTCTCCTTTCATTCTCTCTCTCTCTCTCTCTCTCTCTCAGTACTGATAACTATATAGCCCCTTGGTTCCTCCGGTATTAACTTCAACCAATTCACACCAATCTGCTGAACTCAGCAGGCTCGGGCAGGGGAAAATGGACCACAACTGCGCACCTGCAGGCTACTCAATAGCAGAGGTTGGAGGACTTCATCCCATTCAGGCTGTTCAAACTCTCTATGTTACATTTATTGCTTAACTGACTTTATACACGAGAAGAGGCATGTTTTTTTTTTTTTTCAGAGAAAGAACAGGTGGGGCATCTGGCTGGATTGCGTAAAACAAACAAAAAGGAAAAAATGCCAACATAACAACTGGTTTCATCCTTTGTAACCACTGCTGAGTCATCTGCGTTATCACAGCCAAAAGAAGCAAAGAAGCCTGGGGAGAGGAAACCCAGCTAAGCAATAAATATGCTGAACAAAGTGAAGTTATCATTGGTAATCAATTGTACATTTTAGAGCTTCCATGTGTCATCGCTATTAATCTCTTACAGTCTAACGCCTGGGGAATTAAACCTTTGTGATAAATGAACAAATAAAATAAAAAGGGCTAATCAATTACAGACAATGAATAAAGTTTAGGCTTTCCCTCGAGTAAAACATTTTATCCTATGAAAATGCACACAGCTTTCCAGTATAACCAGACCTTCCCACTGGTTTCCCAGCGCGATCAGTCATCATTGCTCCACTCCCTGCATCCCACAACCTAGCAGAGGCGACTCGGAGCTGGTCTTTGCCGGAGAAATGGGCCACAGATACTAAGCAAATGGAGATGGATGGGGCTCCATGTGCAGAGCAGCAGACAAGCTGTCCCTGATAAATGGGTTTTCACCAGGACACTTGATCTCTCCCGCTCTCAGCCTAAAAAGCAATCTCACACTTTGCATGTCTGTGAATATTAACAAACCCTCAAACCCTGCACTCAAATGTCATCTATTGTGTCGCACATGGTGCCAGGCGAGAGAGCCAATTTGATGGAGAGGACTGTTCCTCTGTGTGTTTGAAATAGAGTCAGAGGGGGGAGAGAAAAAAAAAAGAAAAAACAGAAATCCTGCTCTCTTTTCAGACATCCATCAACACAGAACAGGTATAGTACGGCTCTGCTTCCAAAGCCCCATGAAATATTGCTGCTGCCAAGATTCATACTAGACTCTGGCAGGGTCCTTCAGTGCTATATTCCGTGGTCTACATTTTTCTAATTATTCCATTTTACTTCAACCTTGAGTGTTGTCAACCCAGCTTTGATTATGTGCTTGTTGACATACCGCTGTATTAATGCATTTCAGGGAGTGAAAAGGTGGTCCGAGAACTTTATTCCACAGAGGAAGTCGGTGCACTCCGTAGATATTGAGTAATGTAATAAATCTAGGCTGACCCGAACACACTTAAGCTTATCTAATATCTAACATTTTACACTGTATCAGCCAGCAGCTGTGGCTGTCACCATGCAACATGGCACAGAATTAATCCCACACTACTGTCCAACATGAAGAGATGTGACATTCATCGAATGGAGCCAATTCCTTGTGATCTGCAGCCGGCAGCTTTGTGAATGAAAGTGTGGAGGAGGGTCGTGCGCTCCATTCCTCCCTCCATCCTTCTCTTTATACCCTCCGCCTCCGCTCTCCTCTAGTCAAAGCGACAGGTTGACCCATATGAACCATCTGTCATTGATGCAGCGCCTCACACCTCTCAGTCTGGCCCCTGGAGGTCGACTGCATATGCTTGTGCTGCTGTGGGCAGCAGGCTGATGTGGGGGCTGATAACCTAAGACAAGCGCAGGATGTGGAGATAGAGGGCAGGTCATGGGCTCCACTCAGTCCGGAGGTTAAAGGTAGAAGATCTCAACACACCACCTTGCTAGAGCATTTTTATTGCATTGACTTGTACTGTGTCTATAAAAATACACAGCTTTATCATTATTTTAACTGCCTCACCAACGTCCTCTGAGTGAGCTGTGATCTATGACATTTTCTGAAATGACTACAGAAGGAAGGGATTGGTACCAGAATATTTTTAGAGTCAATTTGTTTATGCTTTTCGCACGCATTAACATCTGCTTTCACTTTAATTAATTACACATTATTAAAGCGTAACCAATTTTCCACATTAAAGGGTGTTTACAGGTCTTGGGGAGAACAACTGCATACAGTACATGAAAAAATGTAGTTTAAAGTCTTTTATAACTCCAGAGGAAGCTGCTGAATTGCTTCCAGTGATGTCCACTTAGTAGTTAAGTTGCATTGTGGGTACTGTAGGCACCCGGTTATGATAAGGAAGAAGAATGTCTGGAATAAAAAAGGTGATATCTCTGGTTCAGCTGTATTGTTTGTGATCATTTGTTTTTAAACTGTCCATAATGGACATAAACTGTCCACAGTGGACTGGTGCCTACGTTACCCACAATGCAATTTAGCTATTAAGTGACTGCCACCGTAGGCAATTTATCAGATTACATGCAGTTTCCTCTTGAGCCACAAAAGGTTCCATGCTACTTTCTTCACATATGCAGTAAACACACTTTAATGAGGAAAATTTGTGGAGTGACCCTTTAAAGACATGCTTAGTCTTTTTTTTTTTTTATTAGGCGGGCATTGCTGCTAAATTGGTTAGGTTGTTATGGCTTCATCAAAATGAAGCTCCATTTAAAAAAATAACCGATATATGTAGTTACCAAAAAAGCATCCACTATTAAAAAAAATTATACAAATGAGACAATCATTAAGTGACCAAAGGTGGATGTAGAAATCACACCACCCCCATCTTGGACTTTTCTAGCAAGATCTGGAGAAGATGGCGCTGCCAAAATCTATTAATATTTCCAACCAACTCACCACTGCACAGAATCTGCAAGTACTGCGTGTGCACCTTGTAGTCCGCAAGAACATCCACCTCCTACGTAATCGCCCACGTCTGCTGTTAAAGAGCCATGAGATGCTGCCATGCAAGACTAAATGGGCATCTCTGGTGTATCCTTCTGCTTGTTTTTTTATTATTTTTTTTTTTACAGCCATATAAAATAAAAGAAATCCACAACCTCATCATCAAAGATTTAAGCTAAATTCAAAAGTAATGACCACTTTCCTTTCCCATCTCTGACCATTTTTGTAAAGATTCCTTTCACTATGTCTGGATTCAGACCAAAGTATGAACGTTGCATCCATTCAGTCCCATTCAGCTCTTCATCCTGCTGATGGAGAGCAGGTTTGCTCGAAATGCTATTACTTTGGCGCATTAAATAATTTGGATTTTGGAGCCCTGCAGTGTGCGAGTCGTCTTTTTTTTTTTCCTGTTTTCCGATCCAGAAAATGACATAACTAAGATATAAATACATCTCAGGAATGAAAACAAACTGTCCTGCTAATCACTAAAATTAATGCGCAAAACCACTGCAACCCCCGTAGCAAGGCATTGAAAGTAGGTTTACATTCTTTTATACGATAATTTATAAAGTGCAAAAAATTGCCCACAGCATGCAGAGGAGTATCTGTGACTATATATTTCTATAAACAATAGAAAAATGACCAACAGAGTGAGGAAAATCATTACTTTGGCCTTCAACAGTCTCGATTAATTTAAAACGTCGCATCATGGGACGCATCCCACCTTCGTATCATTCCTCTGATGCCACAGACATGAGTCACAAAGGCAGCCAGAACCAGCGACGGCACACTGGCTCTGCTGCTTTTCCAAGAGGGCTTCCAAACAATGAATGTTTGCATGAAACTGCGATGACAGGTACGTCTTGGAATGCATGTGACCTGAAAATCATGAATTCCAATCTAAAAAGCTCTTTGAACAACACTGCAACGCTCACATGGGCGACAGACTGCACACGTTTTCGAGAGTCGGCTGAATACTTTTGAGCTTCCTGGACTCTGAGGGAGGCGTTTCTCTGATCGGAATGAGCGCCTTCGTCCTTTGCGGGAGAAAGAATATTCACAGTTTTGACCTGATCAATCCCTCAGAGAGATTTCTTGGCACTGCATGACTTTTCCACTGCACGGTGCCAAATCCCAGGGGACCAGGGTGTCATATGGCGCCGTATGAGAGTGCCCACTGCGATGATAATGTTACGGGTCTGCCAGATCCTGCCTTCTGCTGTTGCACTGCTATCTGCGTGTTTTCAGTTCTTTTTGTGAGCAAGACAGAGTGAGAACGATACAAGGTATGATGAAAGAGTGGGTGTTTGGGACAGGACCCATCTGTCCCTGCCCTCTGTCCCACAGAGACATCGGCCCGGACCGGGCCAGGCCGGGCAAAGTCCAGCCGGACATGGTCAGCTGACACACCAGGGCTTGGATGGCGAAATGCCGGATGCTCTAATTAAGCTTATGCTGTTTGTCGACTTTCTCTGCATGGATGCCAACATCGCAGTGTGCCAAAGGGTTGTGAGTCACGCTTCCCGAGTGGAGAGCCATGGACACTGGCTACAGGGGTGCTCTATGAGGGGCGTGTCCTGTCCTGAGAGTGCTGGGCCTGCAGCACAGTGATATGGTGATAAGGAAACAACACGAGCCCTGGACGTGCAGCGCCACAGGCCTCTGACATTTCAGGAAAACTATGGTGCTAACAATAGCCTTTGTTTTCTGCCAGAAATCGACGTTATGAACAGATGCCTGTCTAGTAGCGAGAAATTGCTGTGTCATTGAGCTGAAATGAACACATCAGTGGAGACATTGTCCATTTAACGCGGTGACACTAATAAATTCATCGGCAAATATCCTCGACTCCCGGACTCTAATATAAAATGAGGGGTGATTCAATACGCCAGGTGTAATTACCATGTGCAATAACGAGCGACGGGGAGAGTGACGGCAGAGCTTTTCTCTGCTGGGCGAGATTATAGATTGTAGTAATTGCAATTCTGCCTTAATTATGGATGTAGCACTTCATGCAACAAAGCAGAGACAATGTCTCAGACATCACATTTCTAATATCATCCTAACTGTGGTGGCAAACACCAGGAACATCGATCAATATATAATTACATTCAGGGCTTTTTATTACACAAATTAATTCTAGAAAGATTTCATTGATAATCATACTAGTCATTTTTTTTTCCCCACAGATCTCTCAAACTGTATCATTTTTGATATTCTTCGAAGAAAGTAGGAGTGTTCAGCTTCGTGTGGCTTCAGAAACAAGTGACCTTCACACAAACTGAACGCCTGTGTCAGGCTGTCCAAACCATCCACATGTTCTAAATACTAATAATAACATGATGATGATGATAATATCACTGCAGATTGTTTTCACTGACTGTGGTGGAGCAACAGCACAGGATGATGGGTGATGTCAGAGCGAAACCGCTGGATTTACCCCTCTCTGTTGTCCTCTTCATCCGGGTTTGAGATAAGCTGGGATCCAGCGAGGGAGATGTCCAGGGCGGCCAAAGGCAAGTCTCTATAGGCGAAGCTGACCAGCTGGACAGGGGCCACGCACTGGTTGTCCTCCTCCACCTGCTGGGAGATCACCTCCAGCTCTGAGGCTCCGGCCTTGGGAGGAGCCCTGTGGCACAAACAAACCAGAGCACCGTTAGAGACAGAGGATGGATGTGCTGTTTATTTTGAATTAGCCGGTGTACTAACTTGGAAAATACTCCAGGTAGTGAAGGGTGACAACAACTGGGACCGTGTGTAATATTGATGAATGAAAACACAAACATGGTGTGAAATTCCTTGTTTCTAGTGTCTGCTGGCAAGGACACGTTTACCTGGCAACTGATGCTGATCTACATTTCTCATTGCGAGAGTGAACTACGTCTCAAACCACAGTGAAAATGGCAATTTGCATTTAACACACAAATGGAAATATTACGTTTCTCTATTAAAAAGATTACAGATGTCGGCTTCAACTACAAATCCCATAAACTTCTCCTTCTTTCAGACTACTTTCCAAAGAATTCATTATGATGTCATGTTCAGAATGATGGCCCAACTACCACCTTGAAATATGTGATATTAAATATACTTAAATAACAAAAATACAAGTTAAAGTAATACATGTTTTTACTATACTATACTATGGGCTGACTGATTACCGGCCTGGCTGATTATCGAAAGCAAAATTAGCAAAACTGAGCATTTTTTAATAATCAAAATCACTGTTTTTTTTTCTTTTCTTAAATCTGACTGTTGATTAAATATATTATCTTAAAATGTGCTACTGTCGCTCTGATGATCTGCAAAGTAACTAAAGTTTTCAAATAAATCTTGGAGTAAAAGTACAATAAAAGTGGCGTGGGAGTATAACATAGCAGAAAATGTAAATAATCAAGTAAAGGACAAGTATCTCAAATTTGTACTGTAAAAATACAGTACTTGAGTAAATGTACTTAGTTACATTCCATCACTGGGTGAGTGGAAATGTATGTATTTTGATTTTGAGCTGAACTGTCCCTTTAAAACCAGTTAAACAAAAAAACTCTGAAAACTCTGGCTAAAAGAAAGTTTATTTAACCTTTTCTTTTTTATAAATGTCAGGATAAATATCTTGTGAATGTGTAGTAGAATAGTACTTGAGTGAATGTACTTAGTTACATTCCAGCATTCAAGGAGGCTCTGATATTCAGAATTGGTCGCCAACCAAAGTGTCATTTTAAAAAGGCTGCTTCGTCTTTGTTTTTGTCCATTTCAATTCTGCATTTCTGCGAGGCTGGCTATATTTGGCAGAACCAGACAAAGTGTCATTTCATCTGCCATCATCGAGGACCTAAAACTTAAACGTGTAGGGAGGGCTGTGCGGACCTCCGAGCTCAGCCAATAGCGGACAAGGAGAAGTCACCCTGGAACAGGAGTCTTGCACGGCTTGGCAGCCGTCCCAGTGCAGCCAGTGTGGAGACATCAATAACTCTAGTGCTTAACAGTGGAGGAAGGCATTGATTACAAGACAGAGGGAACAAAGGCCATTGGGTTGGTGAATTCTACAACCTCTGTGCTGGAGGTGAAACGGAGTGGGAGGAAACAGTTAGGAGAAGATCACTGAGCAGACCCACCTTAGTGTTAAATGTTAATGTAGGCAGGCCTGGAAAGGAAAAATAGGTCTCCCTTTTCCCTGACTTACTTCTTGACTAATAGCTGTTTAATGGACTCCCTTTAAAGGTTATTTTGTTATTCTCTGAGGAAGCAAAGAATCACTTCGACTGTATTGTCTTAACGTAGCATAGTAGGGATGTTATCGTCTTGTCCTCACTGCATAAAATGCCTCAACCTTCCACCCTTTGAATATCTGACCCTTCTGCTGTGCATGTCCTAATAGATGTGTTATTTAGTCCTGAGGGTCAAACGGCCATATATTAACATGCTCGCCACAAAAACATGCCTCCGCGTCCCACTGAGGACTTGGCACCTCTGACTGCACCGCAACAAGGACGCTAATCAGTCATGACAGACACAAACTGTTTAGTGCATCAAAATCACATTTCCAGACAATTGCAGAGCAGAGCAGAGCAGGCCAGGAGCCATTATGTACAGAGCCCAGTGGAGTGGCCGGTTGCCATCCTGGGGAGGAAGCGGAGGCTTCACATCTGAATACTCCGCTCCCCTCAACAATGCAGGCGAGGGCAGCCGGCAGCATGCTAAAGGCTGGGATCTTTTCAGAGGCATGTGATGTATTAGCAAATGCCACAAGGAAGCAAAAAGGTTAACATAGAGCATGCACGGCTGCGGGGGAAATCTCGCACCCGTACAGAGTAAGAGATAAGGCTCACAATGAAGCCCAAAAGGTGAAAAAACATGCTTCTACACTCGCGGATGTTTCTAAATGCTGACTTTGTATTGTTTCACATGCAACTGTTTAGGCTGTAGTTATGTGAAGTTGCTTTACTAGTACATAACAAAATTACAAAATACTGAATTCAAACTGGTTAATAGCAGATATTTGGGACAACAGTAATTATATTACGTTATATTATATTATGTTGCTACACAAAAAGAGGAACTTCAAACAGATCTTAATGGAGATAGTTGTTTGCATCATTCTGTTTGAATCAATTCAAAATAAAAACGGTCGTTCTGAAGGCTCTTAATACTCTTAGTAAAGTCGTTATGTTACGTGCAGTGCAAGATGTGGTGACAACAGGCAGCGGCGAAGTGAATTGTCACCGGAGGAGTTGAGAAGAAGGTTGATTTTAATGAAACAGTTTCAATCGTTTTATCAGTCGTTATGTTTTATTGACTCGCACGTTTTTTTTTTTTTTTTAGCTTTGGCTGTACCGACTATACAGATATGAAGCACTACATGATCGTCGTGGCCAAAATTCATGATAATAAAAAATATTATTGCGATATCTAACCCTGCACTACAGATAGATTGTCTTGCTGGCAGTAGCTGGACACTGTGTCGCCTTCATCTTCTTTTTTCTGTTTTATGGTGGTTGGCGAGCAGCCTTAAGGTGCATTACTGCCACTTATTGTGACAAAGCGAGAACAGAAAGAACCGGAAATGATTTAGGATGCGCTTGATTTTTTGCACAACGTGAATTCATTTCAAAATATCACGGTTATTGACAATGTTGTCATATCGTGATACCCCTCATATGAAGCACAACAATGTAGGCCTTGGCGGACCATTTCTATTACAGAATTCAATTAACTGTTAACACTAATTAAACTCAATGCATTGGTCAAAGGGGTGACTGTGTCCTTGGGCAAGATACTGAACCCCAAACTGCTCCTGATGTGCTGGTCGGCACCTTGCATAGCAGCCAGTGCATGAATGTATGTATGAATTACTGTAAGTCTCTTTGGACAAAAGTGTCTGATTAATGTAAAGATATAATAACTTTTTGGGGAATTTGTAGTATTAATATAAACTTAATTAAGCATAAGAGAGTTAAAAATGAGTGTTTTGAAAGAGGTCTGTTTCCGTCTTGTGTGTAATTATTGCCAGGGATCAGCTCCTCCAGAGTGACAGTGATGTATATTTAATTCCCACGCCGTGTTTACATCACATCACCATAAGTCATCATGCAAAGATCAATAGATATATAAAAATATAATAGCCTGCTGAGATCTCTCCTCTCCACTTCTAACTCATTGATTAGACATGTAATGATATTTACATCCAATCCAAGACAGAGAAAATATGCGATCAGCTTTACATGGTTTGATTATTAATATTCTCCCCTCCTCTCATTTGCCTTCAGTCGCAGCGAGGTATTACTGAATGACACCGCCCAGTAACACATTGCTTGGAAATACATACAGCAACGCCTTTTATTCCTCCTTTAATTTCAATGGGAACATCTTCTTGGCAACACTCAGCGATTCCATAGCTCTTGAGTTTAAATGAATTTCACTTGTAATCTATTCCAGCCTCAGTTTTCTGCAGCTTTCTGTGAGAAACGTACTCAAATACCGCCGAAGTCCAGTACTGCTGAACTCAACAGAAAGTAAAACCAATTTATATCCTTTGACTCTGAATACTAACACCAGCGCACACAAAGGAGGTTCAAATGCTGACATAAGATACATCAGGAGGGAATATGTTAACTCCCAGGGCTGTAGATTGGAGGGCTGTGTTAACTGTCAGTCAAGAGCAGGTCTGTTCATAGTAACATCTAAAGTTGAGGTAAGATTAAAGGAATAGTTCGCCCCAAAATCACAAACACATTTTTTTTCCTCTTACCTGGTGTCTTTTTTTTCCCTCAGCTTGTGGTGCTCAAAGCGCCCAAAAAATACTTTGAAAGACTCAACAGCAATGACTCTTAATAGAAATCATGACACGGTTGCTAACGATAATCAACCTTTTTGTGAGAAGATTAATCCAGGAACTATTTCCTTTCTACCAAACTACATCCATCTGCTGTATTCCTATGCAGAAAGCAACGTGCATCTAGTCGTTGATAAGAAGCTTGTGCTTTGGACAGCGTGGTGGGATGCAAACATTAATGGCGTCATCCTCGGCTCAGCTCTAACATGAGCTAGCCTCTTGTCCATGAGTAGATGCATGCCTCCTTCTTTTTGGTGGTTCGGTTGGCGGGTGTAAAAACAGAAAATAAGATTGATCTTGAGTAAGCAGGGTCATGATTTCTGGAAAGAGACATTGCTGTTGAATTTTTCTAATGCATTTTTTGGGTGATTCTGAGCATCACGAGCGAAGTGACATCTTGTTCCTTCATATTCAAGAGGGGGCAGACATCTCACTGCAAAACAATCTCGATGGGTAACAATCACTGCAGCTAAGATAAAAAATATGTCTTTTTTTATTTTGGGTTGAACTATCCCTTTAAAACCAGTTTGATTGATGATATTAAATGTCAGGACATTATTATGTATAAAATAAATAATATTATATTATTGCATACTTCATTCTTTTTATTTGGTTGAACAGACTCAGATCTCAGATGACTGACATCTGCACCCAACTTTTCTCTGTCCTGTATTGCATTGTATTGGCAGATATAGCCTTTTGGTTTAAGAGGCAGTTATGGATGAATGGTCTTTACTATTGAAACTGTAGCTCACATGTCCTATTGCACAGCACTTAACCTTCAGCACAGAGGTGTGACCTGTACCTCGCGGCAAAGGAATGTGTACAGAGGTTAGCTTTCATGTGTAAATAATTTAAGATAAAAATCAAACTAAACAGCGTATGGTTATCATAATGCTGCACTGCCAACACAGTAATCAAAAAGAGTATAATACAGCTTTTTCAATCAAGGTGACAAGGGGTGAGAGTGATGCCTGTCACATCATATTCAAAATCACCTATTTTGAGCAATAAATCCAGCCCTTCTGTCACTTCAGTGGATTTCAAAGTGCTGCCTCAGCGTGAACTGGTGGTTTGCAGAGGGCATCGGTATCATTGTCATTCTGAGTGCTCACTGCCACAGTGTTTTAGGCCTGCTGTCTGCAACACGGTCGCTCTGTCTTATCCAATAAGTTTTTTATACGGCCACTTGGCTACCCCTTGGTGCACAATTCACTGTCCTGATATCATCAGGAAATCGGGACCAATGTGCCAAATCACTTATATGGGCCCCGGCCAGATTCCCCAGCAGCAGCAGCAGCAGCAGCAGCAGCAGTGGCCCTGACACAAGCTCCTGACACAGTGGTACATTTGTAAGATCCAAACTCTTCGGCAACGGCTGCTCTTTCAAGGTCCAAGGGGAAATTACAGCAGTTGATTCCACTGCATCAATGAAGAGTGAATGTGTTTTGTTGGTCTTTGGAGGCTTCTTTTCACTGTTAATAGAGAAAATGCTTCAGCTTCAGATCTGCTGTTTAATGTCCAAATCACATCACGGTTAGCAGGGAGAGAAGACGACGCCTGAAACATTAAAATGTTCTCTGCAGACATCCCAACCGCTGCTACTTGATCTTTGTAATATGGACGCACAGTATCACAGTAAAGGGTGAAGCAGTCATTATTCTTGGTTTAAAGACCAAAACCAACGATCTGTTTGTCTGTTTCTCAATAACTTCCTCCTTCCCAACCCTCTCTGTGGCCCCACGTCCATTAACTCCCACTGAAAACAGGCCACGAATAATTTCATCTTTTTAAAAAGCAACATAACAAATTTCTTAAAACAGATTTCAGCAAAAGGTAATCAAACAGGAGTAATAGCACATCTGTTGACAATATTCAGCTACTGATTATTCCACATTTGGTGCACTTGTGAGCATTTAAAGGATTTGTGGGATAGACGTATAATAAAGTACAGTGCCCAGGTTCATCATAATAGAGAAACATGTTCCCCAGTGCAACAGGGAGGCTCACGGGTGTGTTATTACTAGTTTTTAGGCAACAACGGAGGTCATCGGCACAGAGCACTGAGAATAAATTACAGCATATCAGGTTTTGGCAGAACAGATGGTATTTTTTTAGAAAAATAATTAATTGTAACAGTTGTAGAACTAATGTATTGGTGACTGAATATATAATTTCAAAGAATCTATGTTTGGAATATGACTTAGTGATTAAAAGAATTGATGTCTCGCTAAACATCCAGTGATATGAACTACTATGACTCATAGCATTCAAGAAACGTAGCGCACCGCATTCAGAGATGGGAGTAGAAACTCTGTATTTGAGCAAATTTAACGTCTGATAGATTGTGTCGAGAAAGGCTAATCAAAAGATTAGTCGTTAGTCATCAAACACCTTCACTTTGGTTTGTTGAACGATTGTTTGTTGGTGTTCACACTGAAAACAAATGACCTGTCCTCATGAGCCATCTCATTCCCAGGTCATCGACTATCTTCCCCAAAATCACCTACTGTGGCTTTAAAGGTATAGTTTGTAGAATTTGGCCAGAATTCAAAGGCAGCTGCATTCAATCCGGGGCTGAGCTCAACTGGATTTGGCAGACAGAGGTCAGTTTGACAACAGGGGATACAGTATGGAGGTGATTTACAGCAGCTCGGACCAAAAGACTACGTCTCTGGGGATAACAAGACCCGGCAGACGGCGACGGGGGGAGGCGTGCATCGGGACAGAAGCGACAGAGAGTTGGACCATGCACTGATTCCACACAACAAGCTACTTTGTATCATAGATTCAAGAAAAAAACACGATCTGCTGCAGACGACCTTTGTCTCCTAATGAAGTGCGTTGTTGTACCTTGCCGCAAATCCATATGTGCACTCTGGGATAAAGCAGCGGCCACATACGGCAGAGGCACAAATATTTATGTTCAGTCTGTGTGTTATGGACAGCTGTGCGAAATATGCCCTATAAATCCCTTTGAATTTGTTGTATATGAGCATCTAATCATTTTTTGCATCCTGCCCACCTTTCACTGTTGAGGGCGAGAGAGAGAGAGCGTGAGAGAGAGAGAGCAGAGAGAGAGAGAGAGAGAGAGAGAGAGAGAGAGAGAGAGAGGGGATTTACAGCATCAAGTCTGAGAGAGCAGGGGTGAAAAATAACTCCAAAGACCTTTCTCTGCATGAGAGTTTCCCATCTGTCACTTCATAGAGAGTCACTGGCATTCAGCAGCATTAAATCATTGTACCACTAACCAGTCAACAAACTCTGCCTACGATTTGGTTACAGATCTTTTGCACTACCGTTTTCCTTCGAATGGAACCTGCAATCAACCATCAGCTGCGCTAATATGCTGGTCTTGATGGCCGGGACAGAGATCCCCGTTGGTTGGAAGCAGCATCCTGCCCCTTTAATCAGAAGATGCAGCTGACTGAACCCATTCTGAATTCACCCTTCACTCCACTCCACTCCACTCCACTCTACTCCACCTCCTCCCACTCCACTCCATTCCCCTGCTCCCTCTCTTTTTCCCCTTCTCTTAGCCCCCACCCGGGCTGTCATCAGAATGCAGGGCCTGTCTGGAGGACCACACACAGAGTAATTATTAATAAGAGAAGATGACAAGTGAACATCCCCCCTGAATGCTAAGAGATGCCAGCGGAGACTGGAGATGGCCGGGCCGCTCTCCAGCTCTCAGTCGCGCTCGCAGAGATGCCGGTCGAGGGCCGAGCTCCGCTTTCTTTCCCCGCTGATCTGTGCTCAAAGTCATTCACTCACAGGAGGGGCGTGAGAATATGCAGGTCCCACTCTGCTAATCATATCCTACCACGCTGCTGAGATGCCCTTTGCATAAGACTGCGTGTTCATAAATAGAGATTTAAGATTTCACGCTCCTGCAGACTTGGTTTCAAACAAGACTTTATACTCACTGCGTGTTGCTCATGTTGAGGTCTTGTTGCTGTGAATAGACGTCCAAACTAAATGACCCCAAGAAGAGGAACTTGATTTCACTGCTGCAGAGACCTGGCTCCTACCACACCTATGGAAATAACAGAAGAAGAAAGAGTGTAATTACTACAGGGAAAGGAAATCAGGAAGCTAGTCATGGGCAAAGCTCCATCTGCTGAGAAAGATTGTGAGACATGATTGTGAGCTCCAGTGCAGCAATCAATAGACCTTGAGGGGAGATTGTTTTGCCAACTGCTGTTTCCAAGGTCAAAACCGAGCATTTGATCTCAAAATCATGAAATCTACACACACACAGCTGAGCTGTTTAACCCAAACGCATGCAAAATGATCAATGAAGTATCACTGCCTGTGCGTTTTCCTGAAGGCACCCTGTCCTAACTTCAGCTTTAGCTACGCTCCGTTCAACTATTTTCCTGGGGAGCACTAAACTGTAATGGATTTTAAATCTCCTCCAATATACGCTCCGCTCTGTGAATCAGGGGCTGAGGAACATCACACCTCTTGCATAGCAAGTGCAGCAGGATGCTAGCCCTTTGTGCCACAGGATAGAGAGCCATTGATGTCCAAGTCGGCTCAGTGAAAAGCTCCGCTCCAGCTGCTTT
>OMLP01025450.1:15353-28943 GCA_900302685.1 Spondyliosoma cantharus | reverse complement strand
GGAGTAAAGTGAACAGACTGATTTTCATCAACACGATTGTTTCACAAGATTATCAGGTTTTGAACTTATCCCTTAACCATAATACATAGCTTCACCCCAGGAGCATATCACACTCCCCCACCTCTCTCTCTCTCTCTCTCTCTTGCTCTCTCTCTCACACACACACACACACACGCATGCACGCACGCACGCACACACACACACACACACACACACACACACACACACACACACACACACACACACACACACACACACACTCTTATCTCCCACTGACCGACTGTAATCTCCCCACTGGTGCAACAAAGGGGACAGGTCATGCTAACTACTTAGCTGCTGTCAACACACATGAAGATCATTGTTTCTGTGAAATCCCAAGCCTGCATAAGCTACTGATAAGTAAGGTGTGTGGCGGCTACAAAGTTAAATAAGAGTCCATGCAAAACATATAGTGTACATGCCAAAATAAAGTCATAGTCATAGTTTATGATAAGGTCATAAATCATAGTAGATTACTGGAGTTTAAATAGATTACCCAGCAATGTGCTGATAAGGTCCGAGGCACACCTGCACTTCTGAAAGGTTAATGCAGCGATAATTCCATCTAAATAAAAGGCACCTTTCAGGAGGCGTTTTACTTTGACGAATCTACTTAAACCGAACGAATGATATCTAATTTATTGTGCTGCTGCTTCTGCTCAACCACAGACTTTTAGAAGAGTGTTTGGCCACTGCTACATTGCTTGATTATTCCGAAACTGAACTGATACGGTTCAGTAGTCCTGAGTGAACTCCAGTGAACCAAAGAAACACATGATAATGTTTTTCACCCAGCTGCAAGTCAAAATGAGGGTCGAGCGAGGAGAAAAAAAGGAACAAAAAAAAGTGCCAGGAGTAATGCAATAAAGCTGCAAAATGAACAGCTCTCCATTTGTTCGAGCGTTTCACACATTTACACATCTGCGGGGAAGATAAATTCTATTACGCAGGTTTTCTTTTCCTGGGCACTGCATCAGACTTTGTGAAATCACTCCAAATCAGATTTAGACCTTAAATGTAGGTCACGTCTATGATCGACGAATAAGCTATCCATGCACCACAAACAAAGTTAGAAAACTTTCAAAACGTGCTTTTATTTATATTCATATTTTGTACATTTCAGATATGATAAACACTTGAAACATCTATATTAATACAATGCTAAAACAATGCACAACCAGATGACTGAAATCTGACTTTAAAGACAAGATGAACAAATTTTGAACCATGGTTTGAAAAGGAAACTAAGAATATACTGCATTAGCATTTCTTGTCATTGCTTGACCGTACAGTAGCACCAGTATACATACTGACAGGCGCAGCCAATGTATACTTACACTTTCCTGTGTCTCACAGACTGCAAAATGTGCATAAGGTTGAGGTTCAACTAAGTGCAAAATTTCTCCACTTTGTCCTTTGGTATGTGCATAATCGAGGTGGAATGGAACGTACCAGATCAGCTTCAAAGCAGATGTAAAAAAAACTATCTTTTTTAACCAATGGCACATGACATTTCACAGGATGACTTGTCAAAAAAAGAAAAAAGACAAAAAAAAACTTTTGAAAATAAAAACAGGCTTTGAGAAAACAATCTTTCTAATCTTTCTTGGTTTAGGCTTCATCAGAGGGAATGGTTAAGCTTTACTTCCCCTTAGCTTTGCTCCTTGGTCAAGTTCCGCTGAAGGCAGGACGGTGCGATAGAAAAAGCATCTGGCTGTTTGGTCTCCACCGTGGGCAAGGTGCGAGAACAGGGTTGTTTTTTTGTTTTTTTTTACGGTAAGCAAGGTGCAAGAACAAAAAGCCAAAACCACAGTGCGTGTGGGGTCAGACCGTGCTTTCACAAATTATTCAGTTCCATTAGAGTCTGGTCCAGCATCTGGTGCATATCGAGGTTCTCTTCTTTAGCGTGTGACAGTTTCTCTGTTAGAACATCAAATGAAGAGGTTTTAATTTCACACAAGCGAGCACAAGTGAGTCAGTTGGTTAGCCTGCATTAATAATCAATCAGGTCAGTTATTAATGGTCCAGTGTGTAGGATTCAGGAGGAGGGATTGAATATAATTGTCATAACTATGATTTCATTGGTGTATAATCACCTGAAACAAATAATCATTTTGTTTTTGTTACCTTAGAATGAACTTTTTTTTATGTACAGAAGCAGGATGTCCTTTTCTATGGAGTTCACCATGTTGCTGTTTCTACGGTAGCCCAGAATGGACAAACCCGACAGTTTTACCAAACACACAAAAAGGCAGCCACCATAGGGGCGAGGGGTGTTTTGTGACTGCAATCTGCACCCAGAGTGCTTGATTGGACTAAATCCTGCACACTGGCCCTTTAAGTTTGAGTGCTTGTAAAAACCCACACTTCACTGACAGAAAACAAGAGAAACACATTGAGTAAACAAACTCACATTATGATATGCAAGCAACCATGCAAACAGGTCACAACACAGTTCTTACTAATACACATGAACACAACAACAGTTAATATAAAGTGATTATTGTATCATGTTGTAATACTGGGTTGTAAGACTAGAAAATGATAAATGGTTAAGACAATCCCTGATTTTTCACAGCAACAGCAACATAAAACTTCAAGCAGTGCAGGCATTGTACGTGGACAGTATTACACTGGGTCAGATTGTCGTACACACAGTAAAAACAATAACCGAAACCAACAGACAAAAGTTTAGTCCCCATTCAAAACCACACGTAGTTCATTATTGAGAAGGCGGTTTTTCTCAAGTTGAATGAAGAGGCGATCTTTGCAGTCAGAGAGCAAGTTAAAAAAACAGAGAGAGGACAGGAAGTCAGAGGGAAATAGAAAAAGAGGAAGTGCTGTGCCTGTTGACACCTACCTTACCTTGAATGGATCGCCAGACTGCTTAATCTTTGTCAGACACGCTGACAATATCTGAATAGCCTTGACCGAATTGTGATTGGATGTTTTTGTTTATTAAGAGGCAATCCACTCTTTTTTTGCCCGTAGCAAGTAAAGCAAGGCAGAACAGTGTGCAGAGTGAAAACAGAAGATGAGAAGGTCTAAAGGGTTAAGATGAACCATGGCAGCAAACTCTAAGGGGAGACACTTTTTAGATTTTGGGCTATTTTGATTACCTCACCTCTTTTTTCAGGAAAAGTAAAGGTCCAAAATAAACATGTCTCAGATTTCTATTTTGGGAATATATGCATATTAGTGCATACTTAATTGGATAACCACATTGGCATATTCAAAAATATTGTAATACAAAACACAATTGTTTTAAAAGCCCAGCATGCCATTTCCACCACTAGAGGTCTCTCAATCGAAACAACAACGAAAAAGGGTGTAAGTAGTGTGGGATCATTGGAGTTAAACCATCACCATTGCCAATTAAAACCTGATGTGACTCACAGAGGAGGTTAGTACTAAAGTTTTATTCACGTTTAGTCTTGTTCGCCAACTTTCTACCTCACTCTCTGAAGCTCTCCCGGAAGTTAAAGCGACAGGCAACTAAATGAAACTCACTGTTACCTTGAATGAAATGACAGATTTATCTGGGTTTGAACTTTGCTCGAAAGGATTGGTATGATGCAAGTACACAACTAAAATATATTGCAAAGTTTGTAGTCTTGGTTAGACATTTTAATGCATAAATGTTACATAATAAATCTTTAATGCAAGTGGCGAGCTCAGGATGTTTCATAGGGATATCTATTAACTATGGCTTGATTTATTATTTATTTATTTTAGTGTCGCCCCCTTAAAATATATCTTTAAAATTACATAATGTGGCAATAACATATAGTTAACCATGTATACTACTATAACTGCCATTTGGTCATGATATTCACTTTCGAATGCATCCTCACAAAAAAAGGTCGATTAACATCAGGACTGGAGAAAACTGCCTGAGTTTGGTCCGACGTTTCAGGCTGTGGCTCAAAAACGTATCCTTCTGTGTCTGAATGTACGGGAACGACTTTAATAAAAAACACTCAGGATGTGTGATCTTATATTTATTCAAATATGACAGGATACTGTGTATCATACAAAGCCCACGTGTCGTAATCACTGATAGCAGTTTCATCCAATTTTTCCAGCAACCAGATGAGGCTCAACACATCTTACATACTGTTCTGTCCCCAATGATTCTACTTCACTGCTCATCCTGCTAACAATCCAACACTAACTACCTCCAGTTCTCAAATCTCTTCCAGTCAGCTCCTCCTGTCACAGTATTAAATGTTGAAAAGTGCTTGCATGCATCAGTCTCAAATGCTAAGAGAGAAGACAACTTGGCTCAGCTTTCAGTCAAGTACCTGCAATTGTTTCTAGGTTTTCTGTGCTCGTAGCACTACTGTGATATGTCTAATATCTCAGCGTCACAGAACAATATTTGAAGAAAATACAAAGAACATTGAAACTACACCAAGGGTAGCAGGGGTGAAGCTCGACTAATGGATTGTGGAGATGAAGAAACAAAATCAAAAAAACATAAATTAAAATAAAGGCTTCCTGGTTTTATTAGAGCCACTTTAAAATAAATAGAAACAAAAAGAGGAAAGAAAGGACAGAGTAAAGAGATACAGCTTACATAGAAGGAAGGGTGTTTATTTTTTACACAATGCAGAAAGATTCTAGGATTCTGTACAAGAGATGGGATGCATTTAACGTCAACGTGAGGATGAAAACATGAGGAGGGAAGGAAAGCAAAGACAGAGAGGGAAGGGCGAATGGAGAGAAGGCTGGAGAGAGTGGACAGATGCCGCTCAGCCGGCAGGAGACGTCTTTGATGATGAGGTGTAAAAAATTTATCTGCGTGAGAGAGAAGAAGTAAAGTGAACCAGGGGGGGATCGGCAGGGGGACCGACGGAAATTTGAGATTGTGCACCACGATACACCAGAACCACACGAGTCAGGGCACGACAAACCACAATGCACGGTGGTTGTGCATTGCGAGGTGAGAGCAGGCTGACAAACACAAACTGGAGGTCGGAAACAATTCCTCCCTCTGATTACAACAAGACCTTTTCTGCTAAAAACGGGAGGAGCATACAGACGGTGGTGCACCTCGTCAATCTCTCACAGACTAGGCAAACGGTTAGGGACGACATTGATTTAGCAAAACTGGGGGCTCAACCACAGCGATGCTAAAGTGCGACGGTTAACGTTCAACAAAGGGGGGGGCATCTCACTAACACACGGGGGAGGGGGGGCCTCTCTTCTCCGCAGAAGTAGACCATGTTAGTAGACAAGAAAAAAAACAGAGACGCTACAGGATTCGTCGAAATGCTTTTCGTAACACAGTCTACAACGTTTCAACAGAGAACGTGCATGCGTGTCTTAGGGTGTCAAGATGTCACGTGGAAACATCGTGAACATTTTTTCTAAAATTAAAGAGAACCACAAGACTGAAGGAATCAGCAGTGATTACTTTTCATAAAAAAAAAGTAATATACTTCACATCGGCTAAGAAAAATAAAAATCATGCCCAGATTTTGTACATGCGTCACATTACTTCAGTCCTGTTTACAGTGTTCTCAGACACCAGTCGAACTGACACAAAGGTTTCATTAAAGCAACATTATGCAGAAATTGGCATTTTGTACAGAGGTAATGGGGGCGCTTGCTACAAACAAAAGCAGTGATGTCTTAACAAAGTTCAAAAAGTTGCATAATGTTGCTTTAAGTACCATCATAACCACACCGATGAAGAAGTGTGAGAGGAAACCCCTTAATCTGGGCTTAAATTACACAGACACGTTATACCACAATGTCTGCTTTAAGACATTAAACTCTAAGACTGTAGAAGAACATGGCTGTATGACTATTTCAAATGCACGAACAGACACAGGAGTCGGATGCACTAGTTGGGAGGGGTACAAGACGAGGAGATGAAGGCGAGGTGGTTGTTGTGCAGGGAAGAGAGATGCAGGGGGGAGCGAGCAGGTGCAGGAGGCTGTAAATTACATGGAAGTCATGTCGTTGAGGGCGTGGTCCAGCTCCTCGCTGATGGCCTTGTACTTCAGTTTCTGGGCATACAACTCATCTATTGGTGGGCGAGTGGGGTGGAGGGAGGGAGGTGTAGTGAAAAAGGGAGCGTGGGTGAAGGGGCGACATGACAAAGAGGTGAAGGGGTGAAGCGCCCCGGACGATTGACAGGGAAGAGGTGACAGAGGAATTGAAAACAAGAGGAAAAAAAAGAGGAAAACAAAGTTATACCAGAAAATGATGGAATGAAAAGTGATACAAACGTCAGGAAGAGAAATGGACCACTGCCGTGTGGCTCTCGGCCCTTGGCCCTCGCTCACTATGACTCCTTGAACACTAAGTCAACATTAGGGCCTGTTATCTCTGATAAACATCAAAGCCATTCTTTCCTACTCTGAAACTCAAGAACACATCAGCTACACTTCATAGTGAAAGGACAAGGGTAACCACAACAAAAGTATGATGCTGACTGAAAAAGAAACTTGATGAGATCAAGAGGGAAGCAGAAACAGAGTTCAAGAGCGAAGCAAAGAACTGGCTTGATTTCAAAATAACCAGAGTAGCACTCTGAGAAAAAAAAACATACCTTCCAAGTCATCGATGGTCTTCTCAAGCTTGGCTACTGATCTCTCAGCGAACTCAGCACGAGTCTCAGCCTGTGTGACGGAGAAACAGATTTACGAGTGAGCCCACGACCCGCGCAAACGACACCGGACTCCAGATAAGGCCTCCTGAAACCTTACCTCCTTCAGCTTGTCGGTGAGGACCTTGATCTCCTCCTCGTACTTGTCCTCCTTCTGTGAGTACTGTGGGACAAAAACAAAGACGGGTGTCAAACACATGGACGTGGGTGTCACACGCACAACTCACACACACACACACACACATTCTGGTACATTTATCTAAATAAATACTATAAAATAAAGACTGAAGAGAAGAGATTCAGCGTCTCGGGCTCATCCGCTCCCCTTCGAAAACCCAGGTTTGACAGCATGCACTCGGCTGGTGGGTCACGCTTACCTTCTCAGCCTGGGCCTCCAGTGACTTCAGGTTGTTGGTCACAGTTTTCAACTCTTCCTCAAGCTCAGAGCATTTGCTGAGGTTTTAGGACAAGGGGGTGAAATTGCAAAGGAGGAGGAAGAGAGGGGAGGTGGGAGGGAAAAAGAGGGATCCGAGGGGCGGACGGAAACAGAGGTGGACACAGAACAGGCAGAAGAGACGTAAGAAAGAGGGAGAGAGGAAACAAAATACGTAAGAGACTACAGGGATTAAAATAAGAAGGGAACCCCAAGTATCTTAAAAAAAAAAAGTGCCTTAACAGAGCAGGAATGTGAGAATAGCAACGTGACTCATGCACAGAGTGGTAGGTAACGACGAAATCGATCGTTTGGAAGATGGTGACGTAGGTGATGTCATGCTTTTCTTAAACGTGAGGCATTATTCGTGCACAGTCTCTGCTTTGTTAGAGGCATGAAAGAGTTTATAATAGAATAAAAAGCGAGTCATAAAAGGAGGATAAGAACAAGCACAGAGAGTGAGGCAGATACCCAGCGGCATGAATGACAGCGAGAGGAGCCGCCCATCAAAAGACACAAGTGTTAGTTGTTCTTGTTCATAGTACCTGCGTGACTGTGGAGTCTAGTGATTTCATGCTTTGCTCCAATACCCTTAGCTCGTCCTCCACTCGTCGAGCAGCTCTGTTAGTGGGCGTGGCGTACGCGTGCAAGCCACAGCCATTCAAACCACGGGTGGCATGCATGCAAATAATCAGCACACACAGTAAGAGCACAGGACACAGTGTACAAAACAATACTTTGTGAATTGTGAAAAGCTCCGACTGTCGAAAAGCGAGTGTGCGTGCGAGGGCAAAGTGCGAGTGCCAGAATTTGGTGAGAGGGCGTACCTTTCTGACAGCTCAGCGCGCTCCTCTGTGCGCTCCAGGTCACCCTCAATGATGACCAGCTTACGGGCAACCTTTGGGTGCAGCACAACAAAGTGTCACAACACAGCTAACACCCGACGGCTGTGGCACAATTAGCATGACACGAACAAGTTATTTAGGAGTGGTTTATAACTCGTTGTTATGTAGCTGTGAGCAGACAGAGGGGCATTTTTAGTGTCTATTTTATATTATTAAATCCAGCTGTGGAGGAAGTATTCAGCTACTTTACTCCAGTAAAAGTACTAATACATCATGTAAAAATACTCCATTACAAGTCCTGCGATTAAAATGTGAAACGAGAAAAAGTAAAAAGTTTGTAAGTGTAATCAGATAAATTTACTTTGTCTTGTCCATTAATTGTTTCAGTGCCAATTATATTCCCGCTAGATCGTTTAATCTATAACAAAGCATCGTATTCTATGATATCTTCATAGGTTCTGTATGAGAAATGTTTGTTAAGTAACTAAAAGCTGTCAAACATCTGTAGAGGGATAAAAACGTCAGTATATTTTCCTCGAAAATGTAGTCAAGTATAAAGTAACATAATACAAGTACCTCAAAGACATAATAAGTACAGTACTTGAGTGAATGTACATAGCGACACTAATTACAACTGTATCTACGTATATTCATTCATTATCTGTGTTTACGCCTACCGCCGAATGGACATTTACAAATACACTAATCATTTATCATATCTGCTTACAACTGCATTATACTGTGTTATAAACTATCTATTCAAGGTTTAAATGTGTCCTATGAATGTGAAACTAAAATAAAGTGGTATACTTCTTAGATAAACTCAAGAACAATGTGGGTGCTGATTTTGGACTGAATGTTCAGAATTGTAGTTGTAACTAGGCACATATTTGTAAAAATGCTTCCTAATCAGTCCTTTAAAAATTAAAAAGGTCAAGTGGAGTTGACAGATTAGGATATGATTATCTACGTCTTAGAAGTCCACAGCTGTAACAAGTCTGTCACAGTTCTACTGTGTCAATGAGCTTCTGCGTGTCTGGTGTTGCACAGCAGTTCTGGGGTGGCTGCCAGAGGCCCAAGAACTCGCCTCCTCGTATTTGCGGTCAGCCTCCTCAGCGATGTGCTTGGCCTCTTTCAGCTGGATCTCCTGCAGCTCCATCTTCTCCTCGTCCTTCATGGCCCTGTTCTCAATGACCTTCATGCCTCTGTGTGAGGGAACAAAACAGTCAGAGGACGTTAGAGATCAGCGGCTGACGGACGGCCTGCCGTCTCCCTGAGGACGCGGCAGAGTTTAGCTGGTAAATCTTTAATACATCCTCCTAAGGTGAAAGAGTTTCCTGACATGAAAGAGGGACAACTTGGGCTGTTGGGATGTGACTGCACTATCTGACAGAGCTACGGTGACAGCAAACTATTTGACACCCGGCTCTGCAGCACAGAGGCTCTGCTTGTACCCCCCGCACAAATGGGTGCAAACACAGCCCCTGCCACCTGCTCTCTGCAGCCAGAGAGAGGAGCTCAGACGTCTGAGTGTACGCTGCTCATAAGAACCCACCTCTCGCTCTCATCAGCAGCCTTCTCAGCCTCCTCCAGCTTGGTCAGGGCAGTGGCCAGACGCTCCTGAGCACGATCCAACTCCTCCTCAACCAGCTGGATACGTCTGTTAAGGGAAGCGACATCTCCCTCAGCCTGCGGAGAGAAGAGGAGCGCGTCAGGGGGCACATCTTCGACGCACGATGTGGAAATCACACAAGTGAACACATGCACGTCTGCCCAAAGAATGTGTTTGGTTTTTTTTTGTGGTTCACGTCTACATTGTTTTAAGTGAGGTGGGTGAGTGTAATCTCAGTTTTTTGTGTGCCACCTCCTGGGATTCTTGCCTGTGCTCCTCATTGACTATGTATAATGATAACAATGTCCCCACGCTGACAGCAGGTTGAATACCCTGCCTAATTACCAGCCCCCGGAGAGAATATTAACAAGGCTGGAGCCAAGGGCCCTGAGACTATTAGACTCTGGAACTGGCTGCTCACATGACACACAGAGGAGTTCACAACTGTCGGACACATTCGGGTGTAATTAAAACCGGTCGCATTCGCAACATATCAGTGATTATTCAAACCTGTAGCTACTTCTGCTTCCTGGTTATGAGGCTTGCACCTTGCACGGCCAAAACAAGCCACCAGGAGTGTCACAGCCACCTGTTCCCCCCCCCTCCTCCCCTGCAGCTCATGTGCAAGTGAGCAACTGCAGGACCAAAGTGCATCTGAAGTTGCAAAACCCTAAACAAGGAAGTTCCCAGTGATCTATAAAACCGAAGCAACCCCGTTTAAATCCCCTGATGGCTGATTAGGATGAATTATAACGTGTCAGGCTGTGAGCCTGAGGCACTCGGGGTTGCTTGCAAGCTGCCGCACAAAAGATTTATTTCCCGTCTAGATGAACACACTCGCACTCTGTAGCTGCGAAAAACCTGTTGTCCTTATAAGGACAGCGAAGCTCAGCGTGCAGCCAGCAGGCACCTTGAGATGTTGCCACAGTTTTTTTTTTTTGCCTCGCAACTTCCTGCTCGCTGAGAACAATTTCAATCAAATGTTGCACGATAGAATTGAATGGGACACAACTTCCCCGCAGAGCAGAGGTCGGATGGGCGACGTTGCGGCATCAGTGGGAGAGAGATGCAAATGAACTAGGTCGATGAGACGGCACGCACTTGCTCGACGAACTGCTTTGACTTTGGGGGCATCGGCGGCCTAACGTCACCAATTATAAAGCCTTTAGCCACGAGCAGCAGGCTATCAAACCCTCAGCGGGCTACTTAGTGGTGGCACAGCATGGAGCGGCGTAAAGCTCAGCGTGCCGTCTGCGGCGCATCAATTCGCGCTGGAAACACGACCCAGGACAAAAAAGGCGACTAGAGGAAGATGCGTAATTTTTTTTTTTTTGGCGCTCCGTCTGACTGGACGCGCGGTAAACAAACCCCGAAAACAAACATGCTTACTTGTTCCCTGGTTTTCCTCTCCGCAACCAACTCCTGCTGTAATCTCTCGGCTCTGTCCTCCGCAACGTCTGCCTGCTCTTGTAAGAATTTGATCTTTCGTTTCACGGCCTCCAGCGATGTAGCTCCGGCCATCGTTCACAACTATATATGCGTATATATTCTCAATGTATGTCTGGGAAAAAAAATAAAATAAATAAGGACTACACTGTGAGCTGCAGCACAATTTCCGAGAAATTCGGAAAGCGGCGAGATGACGTCCTTGATTGTGCTGAAAGCTGCGTGAAGACGGTGCGTGAGCTGTCTGGAGGCGCACTCCGCTATTTGTCCAGGAAGTGCCGCTGATTTCAAAACACGCCTGAGAATAAAACATCCCGCAGGTTCTGTGCGGAGTTTTTATTCGCTGCATTTTCCCCTAAAATAATAAAAACGTTTAATTCAAAGAACAAAAAAATAATAATGCCTTTTTAAAACAAACGCGCGTCCAGTCAGAACAACCAGAGTAAGAGTCATGTTTGTGGCGCCACTTGGCGGATCAACAGCGACATCTGCTGGTCACTTTTGGGTAGTACGTATTGGCAGCAAAAGTCATTTGAGACTACAGGCCGTTCAATAAGTCCTCGCTGAATACTGTAATTACAGGCTACGTTTGAGACTTGAGACTGCAAATATCGCAAAAAAAATCCCTCCAAGAATATGAAAGGGGGAAAAAAAAACAAGCCCATAAAACAGTAAGTGGTGGTTAAAATTCATCTGAGGGCCACAGCAATAAACGTTCCTTTACATAAAAGAAAAGAAAAGAAAAGAAAAAGGCCCCAAAAGGAATAAAAATATAAAAAATGAAACAGCATCGAGTGTGTGTTAGTGTAAAACTAACTAGTGTCTCTGGAGCAGTCAGATTATGACCCCGCTCTCCGGAGCAATCCAATTAGAGGATTATTACGGCGGCTGTCCTGGAGGGTAACTACAGATCAGACTACAAATTGATTTTCCACTGATTGACTCTTGTGAACAAAGCCTAATTATGCCATTAACGGGATTGTTTGTCGTGAAAAGACGAACAAAAAGTTTTGTTTTTTTTCTCACGCAGGTCGTGACCTTTAAATGCCTGAATCTAAATTTGTAATAATCCAAAAGAGGGTGGACGGGGCGCTATGAGGAGCTAAACATTTTAAAGGGATGAGTTATTTAATTTGTCTGTCTGTACATTTGTTTTCTTTATATCAGTAGGCTGCCTGGGATGTTTTGATGGGAAACCGTGTTTTTTTTTTTTTTTTTTCTTTTTCCCCTGTGGTAAGCAAAGAGCGCAGCCCGCAGATGTGAGCTCTATCTTGACCATATAAAGCAGTGGGCTATATTTATCCAGGCGCTCGCTCTCTGCGCCCTAAAGGAACACTGCACATTAGGGCCACCTCTCTTTTACTCTGAAGAAAATAGACTTCTCCAGACAAAGATGTCCGAGACTTTAAGGGCAAAGAACCGCATATTAGACAATATAAGATATTGAGTTGATGAGTTAACCTGTGGATGGATTTAATCAAAAATAAAGAAGGCGTGTTGTAGTTAAAGACTTTCTTTGGGCAGACTTGTCAGTGATTGTGCGTGTGATAATGAAGCGACAGTTCAACACTAAATTCTATTAGTTTTCGAGATGGATGGGTGCGCAGAGCATGCCCATCCAAAACGTAAGCCAATGTGGAGATAATAGCTGAGGTCAGATTGGATTCCGGCAGAAAGGAAACTTTACTTCTGTGGTGTTGAACTGTCGCGTCTCGCTTCACGGCGATGAGAGAATTGAAGGTGTGAGAGGAAGCGTGGTGCAGGAACGGTGATCATTGTGATTCCCTTTTCTTTTACTTACATCTGTGGCTTTCTTCTCAGCCAGCTCAAGTTTCTCCTGGGCATCCTTAAGAGCCTCGGAGTACTTGTCCAACTCATCCTCAGTTCCCTTGAGCTTCTTCTGCAGAGCTACCAGGTCGTCCTCAAGCTGAGGGCGAGTTTCAGTGCGCGGACAGTTTCAGAGGTGATCAGCGTGGAGGAGGTGCGTGAGCGCGCAAAGGCGCAAGAGCGTGAACAGAGACACACACACACACACATAGAGGAGACGGGACAGGAGAGGACAGGACAGGACAGGGGAAAAGAGAGAGAGAGAGCAGAAAAAAGTTAGGAGAGCTCATGCGCGTCAGGATCAGATACCTTGGTGGCGGCTTCCTCTGCGGTCAGCAGCTTTTCCTCCGCAGTTTGGAACTCCTCAAACACTTTATCTCTCTCGTCCTCAGTAACACGCAATTTCTTTTCCAACTCTCTTATATCGTCGTCTAACTATACGTGCATATAAAAGACATTATACAGTTAACAGAGTATGGAAAGACATGCAATTAACCAATCTCTAATCAAACAATATGTATCTCTTATTCAAGTGATGGACATAATTCCTAGGCTATATTTACATCACCAAAACAGCTGAGAGGATAATGATCTGTAAACATCCCCCACAAAATATTATCAATTCAATCCTTATTTGGGATTATCCATGAAAGTAATTAATCCGTATTAAGGAGGCGGTCCATTTAAAGGGCAGTAGCTTTATAAAGCTACTGGTATTCCAGAAAAGACCAAAAAAAAAAAAAAAAAAAAAAAAAAAAAAAAAAACTAA